>CAUYQG010031304.1:0-18018 GCA_963574415.1 Tarsius wallacei | reverse complement strand
CTCGGTGGCTCAGCCTGTAATCCCGCGCCTTTGGGAGGCTGAGGTGAGCGGATTGCCTGAGCCCGCGGGTTCGAGACCCGCCTGGGCAGGCGAGACCTCATCTCTACAATAAATCAAAAATTTAGCCGGGTGTGGTAGCGCGCGCCTGTAGTTCCAGCTACTTGGAAGGCTGAGGCGGAAGGATCGCCGGAGCACAGCAGGTCGAGGCTGCGGTGGCCGGAAGCGGCCACTGCACTCCAGTCTGAGCAACAGAGTGAGACTCCAACTCAAAAAAAAAAAGAAAACTAATTGCTGCCTTAGTTCTTTGATCATAGGGCCATCTCAGGGTGTAGGTATATTTCACTGCCAGTCCTTCCTGACCACAGTCACTCTCATGTACTTGCCCTCTGTGCTCCAGCTGTGAGCCTGGCTCTCAAGGGTTAGACAACCAGAGGAAGAGAAACCCTCTTCTAATGGCTGTTGCCAAAATGCCCTGAGGGTGTGCCCTACTCATATCCCAATTATACCAAGACTGGACTATCGCATTACTTGGCTATCATCATAAGGGACACAGAAAGACACAAATAGAAGTATTGAATTCCCGTGCCACAGGTGATACCTTGAATACATTTAAAATAGCAATCCTTTCTATGTCTATGGTTTATTGGGGTTCCCAGAGTATTTTCTTGTGCATTATGCATTTGATTTTCATAAGCATCTAGGTTTATTATTCCTCTTTAAAGATGAGGAAAGTGACTCACATAACTGAGGAGACCTCCTAACTCACAGTAGCCACTAAATCAAAACAAGACCCTTTGAAGGGGGAAGGAGGGCTAGGGAAAGCCAGGGCCAGAGCTGAAAGGGAGAATAAGGATGAAGTTGTTGAAAGACAAATGTCACCATTTAGCTTCAGACTTCTCAACCATCAAGCTGGTTAAAACATTTCCAAATGTGTATTATTTACTAGATTGCCATTTTACTACTGATTAACAAATGTTTACTAAGATGGCAACAAAGCTACTAAAAGTAAACCAGAAATCAAATGCTTATGTTGATGGCAAGTTCTAATAAAACAAATCAAATGATTTAATCATTCCCTTGACTAACCCTAGTTTTTGCCTTTTTGTAGCAATTCTATCAGGATTTTCCAGTGTAGACAAACATAAAATGACATTACCAGAGTGCTTTACTAATGCATGGGTTATTCAAGTTGAATTCAAAGGGAAATTAAGAATGAGGGCTACTTATTTAAACTGAAAACCAAATGTCCACTTAAGACATGTAAAAGCATAGTATCCATGAAAATGGGCAAACCAATAATGCCGTAAGCACAAGAAATTGTTTGGCAGAGAGAACGAAAGTACACAAGACTATTTATTTATCCATTCATTAATTTGCTCATTCTTTCAGCAAATGTTCATTGAATATTTACCAAGGGTCAGGAACTATGCTAGAGAAAAAGATAAATAAGACATGACCTCTGCTGGACAGCTCACGTCCAGCGAGATCTGCATCATTAAGTGAACGTGTGACAGAGAACACAGTCAAGACTGCGGTCAAGTTATAAACCAAGTTCCATGACTGTACACATGAATGGAGCAGTTAACTCCATCTCAGGAGTTGGATGAAGACTCTTTGAAGACAAGAATATTTTAGCCACCTCTGAACATTTACAGATGTGAATATTTGAAATGAATATGCTTGCTGAATTTGAGTGGATGTGTATATAGTCAAGAATAGGAGAAAGCTACAGTAGGGACTTGTCTTTTTCTTTTAGAAGAAGAAATGTGTCCTGCCAGAGGTTTGCCATATAATCTCTGTTGAGATCAGAGCCAATACCAGCAAGAAGATCAATAAAGAGGAAGACTGGGCAGTGGAGTGGAGGAGGATAGACATGTTCTGGATCAGGGTTCGTCATGATGTGGATTTGATCTTGAGGATGGAGATGTCAATATCACCTATCTACAGAAATGAAAAACCAAGGAAAAACCTGGAGCCATGAATGTACAGATCAAATAGCTACTAGTGATTGAATGTCTTAAGAGTTTGTTGGAAATTTAAGTTCAAGTGCATTCCTCTATAAGATACTAAAAAATGTCTTGAGATGTTTTGAGATGGGATGGGGTTTCTAGGAATGAAGAAGGGCTTTAGAGAGTCTAGTGAGTGCTGGAAAAAAACACCAGTGAAATCTTTATTCTCCCATATGTAGACCTACTTTCTTATCCTTTAAAGAAAATCATTCATTCTTTAATTTACAAATGGCACCAATAATTCTGTATTAAAGTACAACGCTGATAAGAATATTACTTAATAAGTTCCCAAATGTTCTCAAATCAATCTGGTAAGACCCTGTAGTCCTGTCACACTACAATTGTGACACATAGAAAATGCACCTGGAAGGCAAAGAATGAAGGAAAAGGAGGTTTTGTTTTGTTTGTTTTGTTTTGTTTTTTGTAAGTATTTGATGGAAATTGACAGAAGAAATTTTTAAGTTGAGGTTTTTTTAAAGATTTTTTTTCAATTATTTATCTATATTGATCAGTTTTCAGACTGACTCTTTTCCCAAGAGTGACCAATGAAGTAAGCTTTTTAAAAATGTCATTGAGAGTTTAGCATTCTTGATCTTTTTAATCCACTGTAGTATTTTACATATGTTGATGCATATGTATGTTTTAGTTACTGTTGTCATAGCAACAGTATTCAATAATATTTTGAAAATAATCACCTGTCATCCTCTACCTAGTTTTTCCATTTTTTTTGCTTATATCCTTTAAAAGCATAGTTTCAAAAATTAGAATGTTTTTAATGTTTTAATGATTTTAATGTTCAAATTAATGAGATGCTGCAAGAGTCCTTTGAAAGAGCAAGTTGGGTAACCACTGATATTAAGTGAACCAAAAAAATACTAGGTAGTCTCAAAACTGAAGGACAAGTCCTGAATAATCTGAAATAGCCAAAGGCCATGTTGGTGATTGTGCTATTATAAAGGCTTGTTCTTTATAGTGGTTATATTTTAATACTTTGGAAATGGATCAAAAGCAGAGGTCATAGTTGAAAGATCAGAGGTGAAGTAACAGGAAAAACATAATAATGAGCTTTTACTTTAATCATTTAATGCACAAGTGTAAGTCTGATTTCCTTTAAACAAAGGACCATTATTTGAAGAACACCAAAAGACCTCGACAAAAAGAAGATTATTTGAAGTTTAAGTTCCAACTTCTTTTAAGGGTTTAAAGTATTGTGAGGAGACCCTTTAAAACACACCACCACTGTTGGGGACTCAGCAAAAGTGAAATGAGGAAGACCCCTATTTTAAATATCTTTGAAAAGGAGATTTTGCCTTTGGAAGAGTTCTCCAGAGTTCACAGGTTGGAAAACCATCCTATTATAACTGGTTTTGCATCTGGCAATTTTAATAATTCTTTGGATGACATGATGAACTAGATGAACCCTTACGGGCACTTCCAGACCTGTAAGCCTATGATGTCCTTTCCAAAATAAATCCTTGATGTATCACAAAGATCAGTTTGAAGTATCTGAGAATAGTTGAAATCTATGCTCTTCTTTAAATATATTTTGGAATATGCTTGGCTAAAATAAATTTTTACTATAGGCCTTATAAATGGAATGATAATCTGTTCAACTGAATTCTGCAGGCAGCTGAAAGATAAACATATGTTAATCAATCTATTATGTAAAAGATTTTTTAGGTAATCTCTTAATGTTTCAAAGTTGTAAAATAGCTAAAAGTTCATTTCTATTAAATATTTTTAAAATATTACTAATCTAGGAACTTCTATTTGGATCATTTAAAATTTCTTGCTTTCTTAAACAGAATAAATATTAAAATATTTTTACTCTCCCATGAAAGTTCCTATAAGATTCAAACACTTCACACAAGATGGAATGAGGAAAAGGAAATGTTTTATTTTAATATGTGTAGTGAAACCTCACTAAAGAATTTTTATTTAACTTTATTATTATCACTTAGAGCAACTCTTAAGAGTTGTGTTAAGGCTCTCTTACACTTACACTATAAGCAGATAAGGCCTTCTATGTGGTAGTAAATGGATTTTAATTGAAAACTGAGCTAGATAAATAGGCAAATAAAATATGATCTTCAGATATAAACATTTTTACAGAAGTATTTGTGAGTGAAAAGATATGCTATCTGGAATTTGCTTTAAAATCATTCAATAAAAATTTGTCATTAAATCCTTTATTATTTAACTGACTCTATTATTTCTATCTTATCATTCACAATTGCTATACATTTAAAAATTTTTTCTTAGCATTCTAGGTAGAAAAAAAATTGACCTTAATTTGCATAAATATAAATCTTTCCATTCAAATATTAATATTACATATTATAAAGTAATGTGTGGGGCTGGGTGTGGTGCCTCATGCCTATAATCCCAGCACTTTGGGAGACCGAGGTGGGAAGATTGCTTGGGTCCAGGAGTTTGAGACCAACTTGGGCAACATATCACGATCTCGTCTCTATAAAAAATAAAAATAATTAGCCAGCCATGGTGGTATATACCTGTAGTCCCAGCTACTCAGGAGGCTGAGGCAAGAGGATTGCTTGATCCCAGGAGTTGGAAGCTGCAGTGAGCTATGATGGTGCCACTGCACTCCAGCCTGGGTGACTGAGGGAGAACCTGTCTCTAAAAACTAATGAATAAATAAAGAATTTTTAAAATGTTTGCCAAATTCTTTGTTACATCCTCCAGATCAAAAATTAAAAGCGTCTGATGATTGTTTTGGACAAAACTGATATGAAGTTTTCTTATTTTAAGATGGTGAGATGACTGATTTTTCACATAGCTACACACAGGAAACCTCAAGTCACACTAAGAACAAATAGCAGTCAACCATGTTGAAAACCAAACTTCTCATCTTCCATCACCCCAAACTGTTCCTCCAGTGCCCCCACCTCAGCAAGTGGCAATACCAATCTCACAATTGTTCAGGGTAAAATTCTTAGCATGCTCTTGGACTCCTCTCATTTCTCACCTCTCCCACCTAATCCAGTAACAAAACAGGCTGGCTCTTTTTGCAGACTACAGCACATCCAGATCTCCGACACCATCTCACCATCTCAGCTGCTACCAGTTGGTTTCAGGTCTCTTGTCACTTCTTATCCCATTGCAATAGCCTCCAAGCTGGTCTCCTACTGTCCCAGACAAGATAGTCTCAACAAAGCAGGCACAGAGTTCTTTATATATGTGCCAGACGATATCACTCCCCTGCTCAGAACACTCTAGTGATTTCTCATCTCAATCAAAGCAAAAGCCAAAGTCCTCAAATAACTTCCAAGGCCCTATGTGATAGGATGCTCCATTTTTCCTCTGATATCTCTGGCTACTTTCCCCTCACTCATTCTGCACCACCTGCACAGGTCCCTTCAGACAACTAAAGCATCCTCCATTCAGGCCTTTGCACATGCTGTTTTCTCTTCCAGCAGTACTCTTCCTCCAGAGACTCAGTTTCCCCCCAGTAGCTACACAGCATGCCTTCCCATCTCCTTGGAAGTTCCTTATGCTTCATCTTCTCAGTAAAGACTCCCCTGGTGCACTATTTAAAATAGCAGTCCCTCCCGCAAAGCCCTGATCCTTCATTCCAGCAAAGGTTACCATTTGACATACTACATGCTTAACTGCTTTATTGGTTTATTGTGTCCCTCACCCCCACTAGAATGTAAGCTTACTGAGGGAAGATATTTATGTCCGTTTGGCTCACTATTGTATTCTTGACATCTGGAAAAATGCCTGGCTTTTTATAAATATTCATAAATGAATAAATACATGAATGAACTTAAAACACAGATTTTCGAAGCATTTCACATTTTCTCATATGCAAAAATTTTGAATAAATTGCTGACTTTTTTCATGACAAAACAAAGACCTCTTCTTTTTCTTTGGGCCTATTTTTAGATTATCCTTATTCCCACATTCCCACTTTAACAATTCATGCACAGTGAACCAGCATTAAGATAGTGCCAAGTCATCATGTTTCTCAAGCAAGAGCCAAGTTGAAAATTCCAATTTGGGAGACTGGTTTTGGGTGGATTCTGAGTTTCAAGAATCCATAAAGAAAGGAGAAATATTTAAACATTCAAAATTCCAAGTATATCCTAACACTTTGGGGGCAATCCAATTTTATCCCTGTGTGCAGTTTAGAGAGAAATAGATTTTGTAAATAACACTTTTTACATTAAGAGGCTGCAGATAGTTTTGTAACTGTCCCATACCTTTGCCCAAAATTTGCCTTTTCCTCAATGTTGGTGGCTCAAAGTGCCATGCTGAGATGAACAAATATGTTTGACCTGACAAAGATCATACCTGATTTCCCTTCCCTTGAAGACAGGAAAGGCAGCATGCACTTTTGCTTTTTTATGGCCACAGTGACGCACACTGAGCTTACACTGGGTATATTTTGATCAGTTTCCTAGTCTAGGCTTTTACCACTAGCTGAGTGATCTTAAAAAAACATCTCACGTCTCTCAACCTGTTTCTCCCTCTTTCCAGTTAAAAACTAACAGGGTAGCCGGGCTCGGTGGCTCAGCCTGTAATCCCGCGCCTTGGGAGGCTGAGGTGAGTGGATAGCCTGAGCCCGCGGGTTCGTGACCCGCCTGGGCAGGCGAAACCTCATCTCCACAATAAATCAAAAAAATTAACCGGGCGTGGTAGCGCGCACCCGCAGTTCCAGCTACTTGGAAGGCTGAGGCGGCAGGATCGCCGGAGTCCAGCAAGTCAAGGCTGCGGTGGCCGGAAGCGGCCACTGCACTCCAGTCTGGGCGACGGAGTGAGACGCCAACTCAAAAAACCCCAAAAAACAAAAAACTAACAGGGTTGAACTGGCTGAACTCTGGGGCTGTTTCCAACCCTAATAGTCTAAAATGTGTAAATCTAAACTTTATATTTTACTTTATCTTTATTTGTAGAGATGGGGCACTCTCACTATGTTGCTCAGGCTGGTCTCAAACACTTGACATCAAGTGATCTTCCCACCTCAGCTTCCGGATTACAGAAATGAGACACCACCCCTAGTCTTACACTGTATAAATCTAAATGCTATTGTTAAGCTACCATTTTGTTTATTCTATCAGAGTTTATCAAACTAGTCATCCATGCTTAGTTTATTTTTAAAGTTATGGCTTTTTAAATTATAATTTACAAATGCTACTTAACTTAAAGTCATTTTCTGCCGGTACAAAATGATGCTTGTTGATGATAATGAGCTGATGGACTTTGATAGTCTTTACTCTAGCAAAATTTTACTTTGAGACTGATTTGGGACGTTCTGTGAAGCATTCTTTAAGTATTTTCACCTCCCTTGCCACTGTCACTCCCTGACGGCCAAGGCCCTAACTGGCTTTTTAGGTTTATGATATTAACAAATATCGGTGATGTTACTCAGGAATTTGGTTCGCATCTGTAGCGGCTCCTGATTGCGTATTACACAGCTTCCTGCATAATTAGACTTTGGCCATCCCTCACGTCTTGATTCCTTTTTTTCTTTTGTTTAACCACTTTTCTTATTGTTCTTATCCTTGCTTGCATAAAATTCTATTGCTATCTTGTTAAAAAATGTCTGAACCTCCCCTTCTTATAATCCAGTATTTCTGATTATGTTTAATATTATTATGTAGTGCTTGTACACATTGTCTATTCAGTCTTGAACAAACTTTCTATAAGAGTTCAATAACTCATAATTTCACAAAGGACTAGAGAAGCCTAGGAGTATATAATGTTACCATTGTGGAAATATACATCATAGGATTTGCAGATAGAAGGCTTGCTATTCAAATTGTCAGCTTAAAAACAACATCCAAGAAATTAGGTTAAAAGAAAAGATAAAATGCCTGTGATTATTGAGGCAAATAATATCATTATTAAAACCCAGAAGCTCTTAATTTATAATTATTCCTATATCTGTGGGTCTAGTCCCACTCACCTCTCCTATTCAGCCATGCTCAGAACCCCAGCTGCCTGCAGTGTGTTCCCTGGGCAGAACGGCCCTGCATCAAAAGAAGCTGCCTCCCCCAAGGACACACCCCTCCCTGATGACAGCTTGCTCCCAAAGAAGGTCTACATGGGTAAAAACCTTGGACTCATTCCTCAATTTGAGACAACTCTAAAGGGCAAGCCCCACTCTAGAGCTTTCATATGGGGTTCCTTATTTCCAACCCGATTTCCCCACTCCCTTAGAGGCATTCTTATCAAGATGATTCCTAGTAAAATTCCTACATGCAGTTCTTCATTTTAAGGTCTTTTTCTCAAGAACTCCACCTAAGGCAACAGGTGATACAAACCCAGTAAATCAAAAATCAAGAATGATAGCTAGGCTCATTTTCTGTCTAAACCAAGAATGATAAATAGGTTTTAATCTGAGTGTTGACTTGAATCTACTGGTTAGATCCACTTGGAGTATCATGCTGAAAATGCTTGTTTGTTTGTTTGTTTGTTTGTTTGGTTGGTTGTTTTGTTTTGTTTGTAGAGACAGGATCTTGCTCTGTCCTCCAAGCTGGAGGGCAGTGGCGCCATCATAGCTCATTGCAACCTCCAACTCCTGGGTTTAAGCAATTCTCCCACCTCAGCCTTTCAAACAGCTAGGATTACAGATGCATGCCACCATGCCCAGGTAATTTTTTAAAAAAATTTAGAAGCTGTTATGTTTCTCAGGCTGATTTCTAACTCTTACTCAAGCAATTCTTCCATCTCAGCTTCTCAAGTGGCTGAGATTATTATAGGTATGAGCCACCACACTTATCCTTGAAAAGTGTTCTTAGGTTAAGTCTGCTCATTTGTAAAGAGTACCATGATCAGTTGAGGGTGTCATCCATGGATGAGGAAGGAAGCAATGACAGGAAAGGTGCCAGGAAACTAGGACCCCTGATTATAGCAGATATAGGCTGCTTTTTTCCTGCCCCAAATCTCCCTCTTCTGGTAACAAGACCTTGATTTTATCTTGGAGAAACTCCCCTCTGCACTGCCCCCAGCATCTCACCCTTTCCCCACTCCAAAGAAAAAAACTCAACCCGAGACTGATGCATCATCCTCATCCCATCACTGGTCATAGTGAATTTTCAAAGGCAGGCATATGAGGTAAGCTAGGTTGCTGAAAGCGGATCATTTCAGGGAACTTTGAGAAGAGCTTTTGATTGTGATTTTTTAAGTCAGAAAATGTACGCTTAAAAGTACTTCACCGTAACTTGAGAAGAACCTATTTGAACATGGGTTCCATATCGAGGAAAGAAGAGCTGGAGAATCAGAGATAGAGTACAAGAGCCATGCCTGAAGTCAGTTCCTTGAATGTAAATTGCATGAATAAATAAATCCACTCTTTTTGGACAAAGCTATTTTGACTTGTTTTTTGGTCTTTGGTGACCAAAAGAGTCTTAACTCATCTACTTGAAGTCATATCTATGTAACCCAGATAGCTCTGAGGCAAGAAAATCAGGAAGATGGAACTATATTAAATACTTGGACTATAAAAAAGATTGTACACAATGAATGTTTTATTATCTACCTACCTATCTATCTATCTATCTATCTATCTATCTATCTATCTATCTATCTAATTCAAAGTCTCATTCTGTCACTCAGGCTGGAATGGTGTGGCACAATCACGATTCACCATAGCCTCAACTTCCTGGGCTCAGGCAATCCTTTTGCCTCAGCCTCCCTAGTACCTGGGACTACAGGTGTGTGCCACCATGCCAGGCTAATTTTTTTTATATTTTGTAGAGGTGAGGTCTCTCTATGTTTCCTAGGCTATTCAAACTCCTGGGCTCAAGCAATTTTCTTGCCTTGGCCTCATTTCAAAGTGCTGGGTTTACAGGCATAAGCTACCTTGCCTGGCTCAAACTTTCATTCATTTATAATTGTTTTTATTCTAGAAATATTGAGAGTGGCTTTCTTTTGCATAATGTGATTTTATGCATTTAGTTCTAAAATTCACAGGAGAAATTTATGTTGAAATCTGTGTCTAGAAATAGATTATTTGTCAGTATTTGTTGCACCTCTGTATTTTTATAACCCAGATCTCTTATCTGATATTTCAATTCCATAAGTAAAAGTGGGAAAACCATAACTAAATGCCTAACCAACACTCATAATATGAGTAATTCCTAATGTGGGTCAAGCTCAAAGTTGCTTCTAAATTGGCTGTAATATGGCAGGAACAAATAAATGAATTAGACCTAAGGCTATCCACACAAGAAATCCAGACCTGTCCTATTGATATCTATCATGCAATAATAGCTAATACTTTCTAAATACTTACCAAAGGCCAGGAAGTATTCTAAGCACTTGATAAGTATTAATTCACTGAATTGCAACATCATCTTTTAGGATCGGTGTTAACATTACATCAATTTTATAGAAAAGGTAACAGGCTCAGAGCAGAGAAGTACAGTGTCACGCAAAGAGTAAGTGATATGCCCCAGATTTAAATCCAGACAGATTTCAGAACAAGGATACTCTCCTTGCTGTGACAGAGCTCACAATAACCTTTAGAGTAAATCTCCCATTTTCTTTATGCAGATGTACTTGTTTTCTTGTGTGTGAGCCTGGTATAAGCAGATGAAAACTGTCCCATAGCAGTCTTAACACCAGGGCCTATAAACATGTTGAAGGAAATTTATGGCAGTCCAAGTTACCTCTCCCACCAGTAATAATTAGACACTAGTGCATTGTTTCTCAGGAAACAAGTGTGGTTAAAAACTCTTGTTAAAATAAAAATTAGGGCCAGGCATGGTGGTTCACACCTATAAATCCCAGCTATTTGGAAGGCTGAGTCAGGAGGATCACTAGAAGCCAGGTGTTTGAGACCAGTCTGGGCAACATAGTAAGACTCTGTCTCTATATAAAATACAAAAATTAGTTAGGTATGGTGGTGTATGCCTGTAGTCCCAGCACTTTGGGAGGCTGAGGCAGAAGGATTGCTTGAGGCTAGAAGTTCAAGGCTATAGTGAGCCATTTTTGTGCCATTACACTTCAGACTGGGTGTCAGAGCAAGACTCTGGCTCTAAAAATAAAATAAATAAATAAAAAAGGAAACCAAGAAGATGGATAATGCCAAGTTTTTTGTAATACAAGTTTGTATTTATATTTGAAAAGCTCTAGCCTACATTCTGAATTTCAAACTTTTCAAACAAGGTCCTACTGTACAAGACTCATTAAGAGATGGATAATATTTACAGACATGAGATTGTGCCAGGTTTGGTGAGAGATGATTCACATGCATGTTCCTCACTCTTTGGCTCCTTTCTCTACACATTTTCTGGCTTCCAACTCCTTTCCCCTGTGAATATTACTTAAATTTAGTTTTCTAATCAGCCTAAGTCATGCTTAATGCTACAACAATATTACCACATACTTCCCATATTATCAATAAACTAGGGGAGGTTTCCAAGTACTTTGGGTTAAAAACTCTTTTAATAGGCTTTAGAGTACATGTAGGTACGAAAGAGTGGCTAGTGTCAGGAAATGCCTTTAAAACCTCCTCTGGTCAATTATAGTACTTATTAAATAATGAGCACCGGAAAAGACATGATGGCCAAACTCTTAATATGGGGAAAAGAAAGTATATAGACAATGTTTGTATCTCTCCCACATTTATATGTCAAAATCCTAGCTCCCAAGGGGGTGGTATTAGGAGGTGAGCTTTTGGAAGTTGACCAGGTCATGAGGGCAGAACCCTTATAAATGGGATTGTGCCCTTATAACAGAGACTCTAGAGAGCTCCCCCACCCCTTCTACCATGCAAGGACACAGTGACAAGATGGCTGTCTAAGAACCAGGAAATGGGCCCTCACCAGACACCGCTCTGTTGGCACTTTGATCTAGGCTTTCCCAAACTCCAGAAATAAATTCCTGTTGTTTATAAGCCACTCTGTCTATGGCGGTGTGTTACAGCAGCTGGAATGGACAAGACAGAGAGGAACAGGTGAAGAAAAGTTACCTAAACTTCCATGACCTCATTCAGTTATAAGGCATCTTTTTATTTCATGTTACGTTTCTTAGTCAATGACTAGATAGATTTTTTTCAACTAAAAAGAAAACAAATGGCAACAATAAAATCCCCAAAGATTAAAGGATGTGAAGAAAAAGTGGAAAAAGTAAGAAAGGTAGAGAGAGAAACTAAGGTGGAGGAAAGGGAAGAGAGTTAAGGTGGACGTGATGACATGCAGGCATTTTTATAGTATTCAGGCCAGACTATGAACACCTAGAGACACATTCCCATTGCTTTTCTCTAAAAGTGCACCTTAATGCAATACCCTTTCTACCACTCTCACTCCCTGCTGCTCCTCCCAACTTGGGGCTGAGTGCTCAGAAATCACATGAATAATGAAATAATTTCAACTATTAGCAACTCCGTTCGCTTATAAAACTGAGGTTTATTCAGCACTACAGTGTGTCCAGCACTGTGACAGCCACTGAAGATTAAGTTGTGAACAATTCAGAGATACAATGCAAGCCATGGATGTCACTTTAAATTTTCTAAAAACCTCTTTTGAAACAGGTAAATCAAAACAGGTGGAAACAATTTTAGTTATAGAGAGGGTGCCAAAAAAGTATACATTTTAAGAAAGGAAAAAACTGTATTAAAATTGTAATAATATATACTGATAACAAAAGATGAATACAAATCACATTTGACTTCTGCAATTACAAGAGGTGCTCAAAGTTTACCATCAGCATACAGATACTTCTGATTATAGCAAACATCTCTTAAAATGTGTATTCTTTGTTTTGGCACCCCCAGTACATTTTATTTATCCCAATCTATCAAAATTTTAACATTTCAACATATAATCAATATTTTTAAATGCCAATGAGATGTTTTACTTTTTTTCAAATTAAATCGCAAAAAAAATGGTAATTTTTATACTTACAGCATATATGAGTTCAACTAGTCCTCTTCAAAACCTCAGTAGCTACATGTGGCTATCAGGAGGCATCAATCTTTCTTTTTATGACACTAAATTAATCACTGGATTCATGTGATGTCAACTTGATCTGTCATTAGTCATTTATTATCATTGCCTAAATCCACTATTTCATTATGGATTGCAAAATGATTATACTCTATTATTCCCTCCATGTTGATTGGCTGCAATTTTTCTATAAACAAGAATTTTACCACATCACATCTTTAAGTATCCTGAGTACAGTTCTTATAGGAAAGACAAAATAAATACTTGACTCCTCTTATATTTACTGATTTTCAGAATGGGTTGATTTCCTGGCATCCTTGAAAGGTGACCCTTCTTTTTCAGGTACTATCATTGACACATGGATTTTGACATATCAAATGTATTTTAGTCCACTGCAATTATTATTTTTTTATGCTCAACTTGTCCCAAACCTGACCAATGAGAGCTCTTTCCTGCTGGATCCTCCTTTTGACTTAACACTAGTGGTTGTCAGCAGCTTTCCTATTTATTAGAATGACAATCCTGATTTGTATTATGTATATGCTCTGCCCAGATCTAGAATCAGCCATTACACTAAACTCCAGTGGCGAATGGCATTTAAAGACTAGAGTATATAGGAGGGAAAAAATAAACGAATAAAACAAATTTTGAGGGATAGGTCAGAGAGGTGGGGGGGGGGACTTACCAGTAAGACAGTAAGACTGAGAAGTTATACCCTAAAAGACTGGAGAAAAACAAAAGAATGCGTGATGTCAATGAAATGATGGGGAGAGAATATTTCAGGACAAGGGAATGAGAGTTACATTAAACTCCAATGAGATGTCAGTGCAGACACTATATCAGGGAGCCCAATGCTCAGCATTTTAGAACTTTCCTCCTTTGTAATTACACTCAATTCTAGGTGATCTAAACATTCTTTTAGTTTTTAAAATTGTCTTCTGACTTATGATTTACAAACATATGTAGTCAGCCCTGACCTTACCTCTAAACTCTCGACTTGAATAGCCAACGGCCTACTCAACTATTTGGGTACCTAGCAGACATCCTTATCTGCACATGTCTAAAATTTGATTTCTATGCCTAATCCCAGCCCTGCTTCTCCCCTGGCTTTCCCTATCTCAGTAAATGACATATTCAGTCAGTTGGTCAAGCCAAAAAACTTGAAAAATCTCTTATTCTTCTTTCTTTCACCAGCAAATTCTATAAAAATTCTGTCAGTCCCCCACATTTCTTCACTTCCACTCTTCCCTTTGCAGTCCAATTCATCAACCTCTCTACATGTAGTACTGTGCCAGGCTCTTAAGTGACTTCTTTGATTTTATTGTTGGCCCTCTATGGTCTATTCTCTATACAACCATCAGTATAATAATTCTAAAATGCAAGTCCAGTGATGTCCCACCCTTTGCTTTTTGTTTTTGTTTTTGTTTTTGTTTTGAGTTGGAGTCCCACTCTGTTACCCAGGCTGGAGTACAGTGGCATGCTCATGGCCACCACAGCCTTGAACTTCTGAGCTCAGGGGATCCTTCTGTCTCAGTCTCTCAAGTAGCTGGAACTATAGGCACACACCACCCTGCCTGGCTAATTTTCTAATTTATTGTAGAGATGAGGTCTTGCCCAAGCTGGTCTCAAACCCCTGAACTCAGGCAATTCTCTCGTCTTTGCCTTCCAAAGTGCTGGGATTATAGATGTGAGCCACTGCACCCAGTCAGTGTCCCACCCTTACTCAAAACCATCTGTTACTCAAAGAACAAAATCCAAATTCTGGAGTTTTCAGTCTGGACAAGATGGAGCAAACACATTTCATCCATCTTATACCTCTCACTGTTTACAAAACCAACTAGCCAACTCACCTTGGGCAACACTCATAAAACAAGTAAAAGAAGAGAAAGCTGGAAGAAATAAAGCACTTCAGAACTTGAAGAATGACTTCGCTGTGATTCTCCTAAGTTTTGGTTTATTTTGTTATGTTTGTCTCCTATGTATCCTAGTCTGAGCTCTGGAGAATAACACACCTTGAAATTCCAACAAACACAGACATAGACACACACATACACACACACACACACACACACACACACACTCCCCAAAAGGACAAAAAGCCCTAGACAAAATACATAAGAAAAAGAAGCCCAGCAGGACAAACATTTTGACCATACCTGCCCTATTCCAGGTGAACACCTTGGGAAAAGCCACACAGCCATGTTCCCCTCCACATCAGATGCTGCGGCCCAGAGACTGTGGGTGGTGCCTGGTCTTCTATGTCTGCCCTGCAATAGTGAGAGGGTATTCTTTCTCCTTCCAACTAAAGGATAGAGCTAGAAAAATCCTGAGAAGACCTCTGAGCAGACAATGCATGTGACCCCAGAAACAAAGGTATGAAAATCAAACACTTCTGAAACACTGCCCAGAATTCAAGTTGGCCTCTGGGAAGCACACAAGTGAGACAGACCAGAATAACACTGCAGAGGCTTTGAAAACTAAATTGGCATTTGAATCACAGTCCACAAAAGTAGGCTAGGATGTGCATTCTTAACACAAATAGGTTGAATCCTTGCTAAAATAGAAGACTTAAATAGGAACCAGAGTCTCATACTTAGTACTTGTAATGTGCAGGATGCAATATAAAATTACTCATTATGCCAAAAACCATGAAAATTTCAACTGGAATGAGAAAAAGGCAATCAAAAGACACCTACACTGAGAAAACACAGATGTTGAAATTGTCTGACAAGGATTTTGAAGCAGTCATCATAAAATGTTTTAACAAGCAATTAGGAATTCTCTTGAAACAAACAAAGAAACACAAAGTCTCAGCAAAGAAATAGAGGATCTCAGGAAGAACCAAATGGAAAATTTAAAACTGAAAAATATAATAAATAAAATGTAATACTCATTTGATTGACCCAAGAGCAGAATGGATATGGCTGAATTAAAAATCAGTGAGTCTGAAGAAACATCAATAAAAATTATTCAATCTGAATAGATATTGAAAAAATAAACAAAGCATCAAAGACTTACAGAGCAATTAAAAATGTAATATTTGCATCATCTGAGTCTTAGAAGGATAGGAGAAAGAGTGCAGGACTAAAAATTGTGTAGAAATAATAACTAAAAATTTCCCAAACTTAACAAGAGTCAAACCTATAAATCCAAGAAGTTAAGCAAACCCCTAACACAATAAGCACAAAGAAATCCAGGTCCAAATACATTATAACCATATTTTTGAAAACTAAACACTAAGGAGAAATCTTGAAAGCAGTCAGAGAAAAATTATGCTTTACTTATAGCAGAAAAATTATTAGAATGACAAAGGATTTCTCATCAGAAACCATGGAGGTCAGAAGGAAGTGGTATGACATTTTTACTTGACAAATAAAAGAGCTATCTATCCAGAATTCCATATCCAGTTAAAATTGTCTTCAGAAATTAGAGCTAAATAAAGGCATTCTTAGAGGAAGGAAAATTAAGAATTTTTCTCTAGCAGACCTGCTCTAAAAGAATGACTAAAGGAAATTTTTTAAGCAGAAAGGAAACCCAAAGTCCTCAGCATGGTGGGTAGAGTCATAGAGTATGTGGTGTCCTGCCCTCACCCCTTTTCAGTCTAACCTTGCTCAGTATACCCAGACATATTGGTCTTTTTGCTATTCTTCCAATTCATCAAGCATGTTCCTTCTGAGGGCCTTTATATTTACTAGTTTTTCTCCTAAGAAAGCTCTTATCCACTTTCTGTGAAGCCCACCTTCTGCCTTTATTCTGTATTCCCTTCATACACCTCATCTCCTCAGGTGGGACTTCTTTGCCCATTCCATCTAAAATAGCCCTTTCTATCACACTCTCTATTTTTTAATCCAGCTTTACTTTTCTTTATGGTACTTGTTACTTATGTGTCTATATATTGCCATCATGTATCTAAGTATTTACATTCTTTCCACTAGAATAAAGCACTTTGCCATATTTTTGCATCAATATACCTCTGGCGCTTGAAACTGTGTTTGGCACAAAGTACATGCTCAATAAATATTTTTTCCGTGAATAAATGAATAAAGAAGGAATGATGTAAAATGCTAGCTGGATCTCTCTGTCTCCACAATAAAAAGAATGTGGAGAAGAAACATAGGAAATTAAAAAATGGAAATGGAATAAAAAGCAGAATCCAACCTTGGAAGTGCTGTGAGTGGAGGAAATGGGAAGATGATGCTCAAAGGGTATAAAGAAACTTTCTGTTATAAGATGAATGACATCTGGAGATCTAATGTACAACATGGTTACTATAATTAGTAATAATGTATTGTATATTTGAAATTTGCTAAGAGAGTAGATCTGAAGTATTCTCACTGCACACACACATATATACATACACACACAAAGGTAACTTTATAGGAGGTAATAGATATGCTAATTGGTTGATAGCAGTAATCATTTCACAATGTATATGCATATCAAAACATCATGTTGTATGCCTTGTATATGAATAATTTTTGCTTGCCAATTATGCCTTAGTAAAGCTGTAAAAAGTAGTGTTGTGACAATAAAAATATGGGAAATAAAAAGATGGAAATTGAGAATGGAAAATAAAGAAATGAAAATATATCAAGAATGGATCCAACATGAGAAAACTTAAGCTTCTAAAGAAGAAAACCCAATCTTTGAAACAGAAACAAGAACCAAAACTATAAATGGAGGGGAAAAAATTACTTCTTAAATTTAAAAACAAGGTCTGATATGCAGCTAAGTTTGTGCTATTTCAGAAGGAACAAACTAAAATACAAAAAGATTTAAGGAGATGTTGGAAGAAATTTTTTAAAATATAGGCAGAAAGAAAAATTCCTATTAGCCTTCCGACAGGGAAAAAGTTACTTAAAAAGAAACAATTAATTTGGTCTCAGAGTTTCAATTGTTTGTACATTATATTTTATCTCCATTAATATCCAGGAACTAATGAATCAATATTATATGATTTTAAGACAAAACATTTGTGAATCATGAATTTTATATTCAGTTGTATTATTATTCATGTGTAAAACATGCAGATACTTTTATATGAAAATATCTGTATTTCTGGCCGGGCTCGGTGGCTCAGCCTGTAATCCCGC
>CAUYQG010031297.1:0-41266 GCA_963574415.1 Tarsius wallacei | reverse complement strand
TTATTGTTCTGTCACTGTCTTAGCTGTATTAACTTGGATGGATTACTTCTCTGCATTTCAGCTTTCATGCAATATTGATCATATTAGTATCATGGCTTAGAGATAGCAGACAATTAAATCACAGTCAGGTGTCTAATTCATCATAGGCACTCAGGAGGGACTGAAGGTAGCTCCATCTGCTTAGGCCATTTGATCAAAAGAAGAAAAAAGGTATCAGTCTCTACTTCTATCAGCTCCTTTTAATTGGAATTAATGGAACTTTCTATTTTTGCCTATCCCTAACTAACTAGAAACAATCTTCGACAACTAGAATATAATTAGTATTTCTAGCTGCTGACCAGTTTACAGAGTTTGTAATGACTCTTGATCTGGTATCAGTTGTGTCTATCATATGGTTTGAATGTAAATATACCCATGAAATGACTGCCTTATCAATTTCATCTTCCTGTCTGCTATGTTGGTTCTGTCCATAGGACTGAGTATTTCTTTCTTGGCTTCTTTGCAGCAGACTTGTTTCTGAATCCTTGTCTGCTTGACAGGGTCTTTAACATTCTACACTGATCTTGCCATCGACTTTTCCCACAAAAACGAATTTTCTTCTTCTTCATCAGCCAGTGGTTGGATTCTACCTTAGAGAAATATCTACCTCCTGTGATCCTGCTGGTATTTTTGAATTTGATGACTATGTATATCAGAAAATGTCTGCATATCTTCTAAGTTTGTAACATACTCTTGAACGTGTAGTGGAAGGCTAGCTATCTACAAATGTCAGCCCTTCAGCCCTGACATTTTCCATAGGTAGAAGCAAGGATTCTTTCTACTGACTAAGTGCCAGGATGGTGATATCTAAACTTTCTTTTAAGTTAAGCTAATATGTAATCATTACATAAATAAAGGGTGCTGAATTCCCCTTTGATTCTCAAGATGCCTTTTTATTTTTAGGGTAGGTGCCAAGAGTGAAGACATCTGTAAAACATAGCTTTTAGAGATTCTTCTTATTCTTAGTTCTTTTTTTCACTCAATGCCACAAAAAGCTTTCTATTAATATGAAGTCCAATTGTCTTAGAATCTGTTCTATACAGGTTAGATTGATTTTACTATACTTCTTGCTGTATGGTTCTACAGTTGGCGAATTCTTTCAACATTCATATTTCTGAGAAGTTCTTTATTTTATTATTGTTGTCAGCTTTACTGTCATATAAACAGCATACAATAAAATGCATATACTCAAGGTGTACAATTGGATATGTTTTGATATGTGTATACATCTGGAAACCAACAATATAGCAAACATATTCATCATCTCCCAAAGTGACATTTATTCGTCTTTAAAATATCTTTATTTTCCTCTTTCCAATCCCCTCCAGACAACCTTGATTTGCTATCACTGCAGATTAGTTTGCATTTTCTAGACTTTTATATAAGAGAAATCATCAAGTATATACTCCTTTTGTCAGCCTTTGACTCAGCATAATTGTTTTGAGATATATCCATGTTTTTGAATGAAGCAATAGTTCATCCTTGTTTATTGCTGAATAGCATTCCATTTTTCTTATTACAAGGCCATATCACAACTTTTTTATCCATTCTTTTGATGGGGGACATTTGGGTTGTTTCTAGTGTTTTACTAGTATAATTGAAGTTTCTATAAGCATTCTATTCATGACTTAGCATAGACGTTTGCTTTAATTGGGTACATACTGAGTTGTCGATGCCTAGGTGCCTAGTCCATGTTGTAAGTATTTGGGTATGGTATATCTTTTTAAGAAAATGTCAAGCTATTTTCTAAAAAGATTGTATTATGTTACATTCAATCAGCAGTGTTTGAGAGTTCTAGTTACAATAATTCTTTTTTTTTTCCAATCCTGAGACCCCCTTCAGAGAGTCTGTAATTCTTTTTCTTTTTTGACAAACTTATAATTTTATTTATTTATTTGTTTTTATTATAAGGATGTGGGGTACAATTCAGGGTTAGGTATACAAACGTTGATTATTCAGGTCCCCTTGTTGATGAAGTGTGCCCCTTCTTTCCCTAGCAGTTTCCCTCAACTGCCAATCCCACACTCCCTCCACAGTTTCCCACTACTGCCAATACCTTTCTTAAAGTATTATAATTGTTCAAGTTATGCTTATGAGTGAGAACATATGGTACTCTGTTCTTTGTATCTGTGATAGAGTTACTGAATTTGATTGACTCCAAATTCACCGAAGTTGCTGCGAAGTCCATATGTTTGCCTTCTTTATGGCTGCGTAGTATTCCATTGTGTATATGTACCCCATTATTTTAATCCAGTCCAGCTTCGATGGGCAACATGGTTGGTTCCATGTTTTTGCTATTGTGAATAGAGGTGCAACAAACATACGTGTGCAGGTATCTTTTTTGTAGAATGATTTGAGTTCCTCTGGGTATATTCCCAATAGGGGAATTGCTGGGTCATATGGAAGGACAATTTCTAGTTATTTCAGAAATCACCACACTGTCTTCCAAAGAGGTTGCACTAGTTTGCATTCCCACCAGCAGTTTAGAGGCGTTCCTTTTTCTCTGCATCCTCGCCAGCATCTGTTGTTGTTTGTTTTATTAATGTTGGCCATTCTTACTGTGGTTAGGTGGTATCTCAGTGTGGTTTTGATTTGCATTTCTTTGATGATGAATGAGGCTGAGCACTTTTTCACGTTCTGTTGGCTGCCCATACATCTTCTTTTGAGAAGTATCTATTCAAGTCTTTTGCCCACTTTTTAACTGGTTGTTTATTTTTTTTCTTTTGGAATTAGTTACCAGCACTTGTTATCATTAGTCTTTTTAATTTTTGTCACTATAATGATAGTTGAGTTATATATCATGCAATTATAATTTTAATTTTGCTACAGAATAATTATGGTGAGCATCTTTTCACAGGCTTATTTTCTATCCACATAGCATCTTTATTGAAATGTATCTTCAAATGATTTACCCATTTTTATATTATTTACTTATTACTCAATTTATAAAATTTTTGTATAGTCTGATAATAAGTCCTTTATAAGATATATGTTTTATAAATATTTATAAATTCTTATAAAACATATGTAAGTTGATTGCTTCACTTTTTATTTTCTTGAGAGTGTATTTCTAAAATTAGAAGTTTTTAACACAAAGAAATCTGATTTATAAATTTATTACATTATGAATAATGCTTTTGATGTTATATCTTTAAAATATTTGCCCAATTAAAGGTTACTAACATTGATCTTATATGTACCTCTACAATTGTAGATCTGTTGTAATCAATATTTAGATAATTTTTGTATATAGTGTGAGTTATAGATTTTATGTGAAAAAAATTTAAATTCTTTATGCTTTTGCTTTGGTTACTGTGAACAACCAAAGATATCTACTTATGCATAGCATGACAAAACGCAGGTACATAGACTAAAAAAAGAACAAAAATATCCACATTGTAATTTACTGATAACTTGGTAAATACCCAGCCCATGTCTGCAAGTTCTGTCACATATTATCTTCACTACAACCCTAGTTATAGATACTATTTTCACTTCACTTATAAAGATAAGAAAACTTAATTTTTCCCAGAGTTTTAGCATTATAAAATGGTGGCTGTGAGATTTGATATAGGTTTATGAAATTAGAGTTCTTGTGTTGAATAATTAAGATATTTTATTGAAACAAATTCATAATTTTTTTGCACATGTAGTTAACATTCTTTTAAAAAGAAAAGGTGTTCTAATACTTTATTTTTAGACTTTATTTTATATTGTTTGCTTGTCACCAGTGGTGAGTGTTCATACAATTAACTAACCATTATCAAAACAAATCCTGGATTTGAATCTGAGACATCTGTGAAAAAAAAAGTTGAAGGAGTGTCTGAGATAAAAAGGTAATAATTCTGGTAATAATTTTAATATAAAAAGTAAATGGCTTTAAAATTACATTGAATTCAAATCATAATATTTCTCTTACTTAAATTAAAAAATTAGAATACTATAATATTATATTAAAATTAGTTTCAACAGTCATTATATTTATTTAGCTGCATTTATGTCTGAGAACTTTTTGATTATTGATTTACTAATAAAGTTTAACCAATAAAGAAGCTGGTGATATCTGCAGATTTTGCAAATCTGAAAGAGCAGAGATAGATATATATAGAGAAAGATTTACTGATTTCCAGGTACTAGCCTTCTTGAAAGTCAATTTGGCAAGTAGCATTGATTAATAGCCAACTATTAATAAGAAAATATTTTTGGAAAGCAAGTACAACCAAATCAATCATTCATGGAAGAATATAAGAACAAGGAAGAAGAGGACAGGGGAGCAATACTCTTCACTAATATCTGTTTGTTACAAAGCCCTTTTATTAAGATAAAGCTACACAGAGAATTAATTTTCTATCATTTACCTCACATACCCAAGAACTGGGCCCTTGAGTCAGAAAAGAAGATTTTATAGCCATTCTATACAATATATTTATGCTATTTTATCAATAGCTGGACATTATAAGATATGAGGAAATGGATACTATGGATAGGATAACTAATTCAAGACAGTGATATAGGGGAATGTGATTAAATTTTAGGACACTCAGGATTAATACATACAGAACAAATGCCCAATCATTCTGAATGTATAAAAGAAGAGAAGGAATGGTTGTGGTGGCTCACAGTGTAATCCCAGCACTTTGGGAGGCCAAAGTGACAGGATTATTTGAGGTCAGGATTCAAGACCAGCCCGGGAAACATACCAAGACTCCATTGCAAACAAAAAAACAAAAAAAATGAGAGAGAAAAAGAGAAATAAAACAGAGAGAGAGAGAAAAAAAGAAAGTAAATAAGAAGAAAAGATAAGATGGATGATCCCGAGAGTCAGGTCTTACATTCACTTTCAGTAATTTTAGAGCAATTACTTTATAACTCAATTTTGATCTTTAAAATATTGTATTTCAAGTGACATATTTTGTTCAATCACATATAAAACTTATAAATTTTTGTTTGAAAATATTTAGAGATCATCTATCATAGTCCATGTCTTACAAAAAACAAATTGAGATTTATCAAAGTTAGTAATTATCTGAGATTATGCCATTAGCTAGCAGGAGAACTAGAATTGCAGTCCAAATTTTCTGACAATCTATTCAGTACATGATCTGCTTTTCAGTTAATTAGGCCTACAGAATCAAAATCAATAAAATTCTGATTTTATTTGCTTTCTGTTTCTACCTCTATTTATATTATAGCTTATCTATTTAACTCCATTTTCAAATATGTATTCAAACCTTACTGCATGCTACCAGGAAATGACCAAGCACTTGAATAATAAAGGAATGGTCTCTACCCTCACGGAGCTAATGTGAGGTAAACATTAAGCTAAAAAGTGCTAATTACAATGATTTCTTGAGAAAATAAGTGTTATAGGCTCTTTGGCAAATCAGGTGTTAATATTTCTACTTTAGGACAGGCTTGGTGGCTCAGCCTGTAATCTCAGCACTTTGGGAGGCTGAGGCTAGTGGATTGCCAGAGCCCACGGGTTCAAGACCCACCCGGGCAACTTGGTGAGACCTCGTCTCTACAATAAATAAAAAATTAGCCGGGCATGGTAGTGAGGGCCTGTAGTTCCAGCTACTTGGAAGGCTGAGGTGGAGCAGGTCGAGACTGCGGTGGCTGAGAGCGTGCCACTGCACTCCAGTCTGGGCGACAGAGTGAGACTCCAACTCAAAAAAAAAAAAATCTACTTTAATTGATGTAGAGATTGTACCTTCTCAATAGTTTTTATAGACAGAACCTGAGATTACTGTATTTCAGCTTTCTGTCATTTAGCATCTATTTATTGAGTTTATATAGTGACATAGGTTTATCAAATCTTAAACATTTTAAAGAAATCAAATCACATTGAAAAATCTGATTGAAGCTTATAAGAAAAATACACTGATGAATTGAAGTGATTTGGCATTCACAATATCCCTCCCCATTTCAGATTATAGCAACCTGATTTTCTTTTCATGAAACTGTTTCTTCACTGCTCAGTCATTGTGATTTGGAGCAAAGGTATTTTCAACTTTCTGGCCACAGTGATAGTTCAGGAATAATCCTTGACCCAGATAGGCACATTTTGGAAATTCTGTGGAAGAGATGCCTTTTCTTTCTTCCAAACTCAGAGAAGTTCTGAAGCTTGAGCTGCTGGGAGTGTCATGTGGGGATACACCACCAATGTGAAGCCAACACACAGGAAGGCAGAAGTGAAACAGCCATGAGGAATCTGATGGTGCATACTAAGTAGAAAGTGTTCTGTGATCATTAAGTCTGTGGAACATATCTGAATATGAAATTTTATTCCTGAAAATATCTTACATGGAATTCAGTGCATTCCCAGTTTGGCTTAGCCAATTTGATATGAGTTCTTTGATACTTCCAACACAAAGGGTTCTCTATAGATGCAATCTAAACTGTACCGCATGATACCCATTATTTGACTCTCACCAGGCTCTCCTGGGAGCTGCTTGTAAGAAGGACAAAAGAAAATAGAGCTGTTTAACTTTGGAGGAGACCAACAGTGCTTCTGAAAGAATTATAGAAAGTAACAGCTGATGAGAAATCAACTGAAGCAATCACAGGAAATTACTATAAAAGGAATGGCTGTTTGCTCTCTGAGTTCTTCAAAGCAAAGAACAGGAGAATCACAGCTCAGAGCTTTAGGAAGTTGATGAGAATCACAAGCATTCATAAGAACAAATTATGTGCAAGAGTTTTTGCTAGTTTATGGAAAGAGGCTGAAATATGAGACATGGTTTCTGTTTCAAAAAACTTGTGACTGCAGAAAGAGAGAAAACATGTAAATGCCAAACCATGCACAGGGGCAAGAACCAAATTAGTGGAATAGATAAAATTTCATATAAGATTTGGGAATAAAGAGTGGAAAAAGACCCAGGAACACTTCATGGAGGAGGTGGCATTTAAGTAGAGCCTTCACGGATTGACACAATTTTAGTGACTTCGATTTTGGTAGGGATGTTTGAAGTAAACAGTACGAGAAGAAGCCCAGACAAAAAGAGCGCAGGCTTGAATGTAGCCTAGCACAGAGCATGGATTTATACAGAGGATCCATGGAAATAGCAATCAGAGTCATGAAGAAATGACCTGGATTTCAGACTATGGCAGGTGGAGGCATTTCAAAGATGTAAGAAGAGGGAGATGTAGGATTCTGAGTAAATTAAACTAGTCATAGGTGATTTTAATTGGTAACCAAAAAGTGTAACTCTATACCTGGGTTGGGGAAAGACCTTGAAAAAAGACATTAATGTATTCCCTTAAAATTAAGAGAGTACATTCTACATAGTATATTTAACCCAGATCACCTCTCATGTATAAATTTTTGAAAAATTGTTTACTTCAAACTTATATTAACTATATTTTTTTCCAATTTAGAAATGCAAATGAGCATCAACCCAGCAATTTCATACTTGGAAATTCTTCTAAATGAACTTGCATTTGTGTAAAATGATATATTTGCATATATGCCGTGTGTATCCACATTAGCATGTGTGTGTATGTATATATACCTACACATATGTAAACAAGAAATTCCATGACAGCATTGCATGTGATAGCCACAGAATTAAATCAAAGTAAAATGAACAACTATCTATCAGTATAGGATTGGTTAAATAAGTCATGTTTAATCTATTTGTTAGAATAGCAGATATCCATAAAATGAATGAAGGAGGTTTATATGAACATAATAAATGTATTGTAATATATATATATATAAATAAAAACATAAAGAATAATGTGCATGGCAGGTAGCCTTATTTACAAAAAGAGATTAAAAATGCGTCTACACTACTGGTGGGAATGAAAACTAATGCAACCGCTTGAGAAAACAGTGTAAAGATTTCTGAAAGACCTAGAAATTGACTTTCTGTGTGACCCAGCAATCCCCCTATTGGAAATATACCTGGAGGAACTCAAATCATTCTACAAAGAAGATATCTGCACACACATGTTTATTGCAGCACTATTCACAATAGCAAAAACATGGAACCAATCATGCTGCCCATTGAAACTGGACTGGATAAAGAAATGTGGTACATATACACAATGGAATATTATGCAGCCATAAAGAAGGACAAACATATGGACTTCGCAGAAACTTAAAAGGATTTAGAGTCGATCATACTCAGTGATCTATCACAGAAACAAAGAACAGAGAACAATATATTCTTACTCATAAGCAGACCTTGAACAATTATCGTAATACTATAAGAAAGGAATTGGCAGTAGTGGGAAACTGCCAGGGGAGTGGGGGCTGGGATTGGCAGTAGTGGGAAACTGCCAGGTGAGGGGGGCATACCTCATCTACAAGGCTACCTGCATAATGAACATTTGTCTACCTGACCCTGAAATGTACCCCAAATCTTTAAAATAAAAAAAAATTTTAAAAACAAAAAGAGATGGGAAGAATTTACATTCATATTTGCTTGCATTTCAGAAAATAGATTTAGAAAAAGGTAGAAAAATGCCCGAAAGAAATAATTAAAAGAAGTTGTTTACCTATGAAGAAGAGGGTGGAATCTGAGTAAAGTGAAGAACCAGGGAAATACTAAGTCTCTCCACTGTACAGTTTTAAGATTTATATTTACATGTATTTCAAATATTTAAACCATGCAAATATCTTATGTTCTCACACTTCAAATATAGACAATTGCTCATAAGAGGAATATATTAATCAAGGACCTGAATTGTCTGTGTAGCTGTGCTATAATTCATAGTTCAATATAAAACTCTGAAGGAAGAGAACTAAGGACCATGTGCGTCTATGCCTATATGGGAACACTTAGCACTGCAAATCTTTTTAAATCTCTCTAGGAGAATCTGTCTTATTTATGCTCTTTATTAACAGGCAACGCTCATTGGTGTCTTTAAGTACAATGTGTGTAACTGATTAGGCTTTGACAATGACAAACTGAGATATGGTCAGTGACTTCGATGTCACTGTCATCGTGGACCACCCATAATGCCTAACTCTTCTGGCAGAAGGGAACAGATAATGCAGCACCCAAAGCTCAAAGTATACCTACCCACAGTGTACAAGGTTTTCCACTGTGCTCTGGAAACAGGCACTAAATAAGGAGAGAGAAACATTGATAATAATCATTATCTTAGCCAGGCATGATGGCACACACATGTAGTTCCAGCTACTTGGAAAGCTGAGGCAGAAGGATTGCCTGAACCCAACAGGTTGAGGCCGTGGTAGCTGTGATCATGCCACTGCACTCCAGCCTGGGAGACAGAGTAAGACTACAACTCAAAAAAAAAAAAAAGTAAATAAATAAAAGTATTATCTTAAAAGAGTAACAAGCTGTTTCCTTAGTTTGTCTCTAGAAATGAACAACCCTTGAAGTCTCAGCTGCTACCACAAAATAGACCCAAAACAAGTAATTGTTTTATTGAAAAAATATTACTAAAAATGCTTACCTTTGGACCTGGTATACAGTGATGATGAGGAGAAGATGGAGAAGGAGAAGGGGGAAAGGGGCTAGGGAGAAGAATCTACCACTCATCTCCTGGTTGTGAGTCTTTTGATACAGAACAATTTGAATGGCCTTGATAGTGAAATTATTAGGTCACTCTCATAAGTTGGTTTAGCTCATTTGTCAGAAGCACTTGCATAAATTATACCAAAAGTTATTTTCCTTGCATTAGATCTACTTTAGACTGTGGGAGCATGGCTCCCTCGCCCATTTACAGATATATTCCCAGCTTAAATGATGTTTATTTTAGATATTTATATTAATGTCCCTGATGACTTGACAGTCCCTATATCTGTGTCCCTTAGCAATGCACATTGCCACTTCTTCCATCAGAGTTAGAATACATTTCTCACACCCTTGAACATGGACTGGTCTTGTTACTTGTTGTTACTTGCTTTAATCAATAGAGAATGTGGTGAAAGTGGTGGTGTGTGAGTTTTGCAGCCTAGATCTTAAGGGGCTCTGTCCAGAGTTTGCTCATGTTTTTACATTCCTCAGACCACTCTACTGCAAATATGCCTTATTTAACTCTTAGTAAAATATAAGAAGGAGAACCCCAGCTAATACCTATCACCATCTGTTAGATATGAAAGTGAAACTACTTGAACTTTTCAGTCCTGATTGAGCTGTCAGCCACAAAAATCAGTGGGAAAAGAATCCAGGATGCCTATCCATAAAATTGTGATAACTAAGAAAAATTTTTTGTTTAATTCACTAAGTATATTTTTAATGTAACAATAAATAACTGATATACTTGTATTTTTAAGAGAATTATACTTATTTACATTAGCACATTCTTCAGATGTGACCAGGAACATATATATGACTTAAGAGCCTGGGTTTTTAGCGTGCTAACACTTCTTAAGGTCTATGTTCATCATTGTAATAAGCAACTTGATATATTTCATGCATTCATAAAAACACAGAGAGGTGGATTTGTTCATTAACCTATTTTACAGATAAAGTAGGTAAAATGATCAACTAGAAAATCATTGTTAAATCTGGCATTCAGTCTCAGACTATCCAATTCCAGAGCCCATGACTCTTAATCAGTGAATTTCCATGCAATTTCTGAAAGCTTGAGACTGCTGGTGCTGCTGACTCTACACCAAAGGAGATGTTATAAGCTCCTGAGCCTTTCCCGATGCTATAAACACAAATACACACACACACACACACACACACACACACACGCACGCACACACACACACACACAAACTCTCCAGCAGACGTGGTCACTTTCTCTTTCTTTTTCCAGATATAAATGGAAATGATATAGACATACATTTATAGATAAAGACACAGACATGAATTTATAGAAAATATTACTTTGAGCAAGCATACATTATCAAGTCAATAGCCATTAAACATTTATATTCCTTTTCTTCTCCATGTGGTCATATTTTTCTTTCTAATTTTTACCTAAGGTTAGCTGGTTGAGATAAAGTATTCTTTATAAACTACTTTTGCATTCATGTTTATCACTTGACTCCTGTAGATCCAAATGAGGAGAACAGGCCCTGATATGAAGAAACTGAAGCCACACTAGGTTAAGTGACTTACCTACATGATTCGGGGTTGGTGCTATTGCTCTTTAGTCTGAGCCCAGATATTTTTTGTTTAGACCACAGGACACATCTTAAGCTGTCTCAAAGGAATACAGAACATTAAACCTACCTGGACCATTCTTCTTTTGCCAGGCCAGAGGACATCTTAAACAAGAAGACTGAAGGATAGGACAATCACATAGGCTCACTGAGTCTTTGTAAAAATCCTATATCCTCAGTATACCCTGTTCTCTAATATCTCCAGCCAAACTTCACCCAGCCTAGCTGAGAGCAGGCTTATGTAAGTATCTGTATCCATGGCATTTCTATAGGGGTTACAATTCTTCTGAGAGCAGCTAGAAGTTTTCCCTGAGGGTAATCATTCCAAACTTGAGTAGGTTAAGCCTAACCTCTTTCCTCTGCAGGAGGTATACAGAGCTAAATTTTGGGTTCAAATAGTGAAGTCTTATTACTTGAAGAACTCTCAGAGTTCTGCTAGTCTAAACAATACAATTATTCACAGCACATATATCCTATTGATAAACAGTGTTCTGAATAAGATCATGTATATGGCTATTTAGTCAGAATCAGGGCCAAGATACAAGTCTTTGGAGGCATATGGTGTGATAAAAAGAACATCAGATTCACAGATCTGACTTTGAATTATTTCTCTGTTACTTATTGACTTTGTTTCCTTGGATAGGTTCTTAATGTCTCCAAGACCTCTGTTTTATTTTCTGTAAGTAGAAATAATGCCTACATAATGGGGAGTTATCCTTAAAAATAAAAGACATAGGTAGAAGGAGGTTGGTGAATGCATGTTCTGTTCCCCTTTCCAAAACCTCTTTAAGGTTTTTCTCATCAGGTCTAGTCTGATAGCAAAGGCAATCCTCTTATCTGCCAAATCTCATCATCTTTGTAGATATTGTAACCTTTCTAAAGCAAGAGGCTACTGCACATATATCTAGTTCAGAATAGTGGCATATCATCTAACCATTACCTTTAGTGCTATCTCGTCAAGCAGCCCGGGGCTCAGCTCTCAGAAGACCAGGAGCTGGAAAAAATTCTGCAATCTTTCAGAGAGCAGCCAGAAGCGAGTTCAGCTTGATCCACAGGGCCCTACCTCCTTCTCCAGGAGAAGCATCCACTACAACAGAGCTTATCTAGTTCCTCATTAATAGAATTAAAGATGGATCAAATGCTGTAACAAAGAGGTCTAGTCAGCTGAAGACTAAGATAACAATGATGATGAGTATGATGGAAATGATACAGTCATAATAATAAGGCCTCAAGGCTGACTTTGACTGGCAGACTTTTTTCACAGCTTTGCAGAATTGAGAAGTACTTTTTCACCAATCTCAAAAAAAGAGTGGCAGATATCTCTTTGCTGTATTTCAAAATATCTATTAGCTATATAATAAATGTTCTTAAAATAAATAATAATTGTCTAATAATATCAAATATTAACTTCCATCTCTTTTGACTCTCTAGAAAAATAATCATTTGGTTGTACCCTTAAAAATATACATTTCATTGTTATTGGTTTTTAGTCTCAGTTGAGTATTAATAAAAGCATTTAACTACTGTTAAATAGTTTTCTCATTCACTCAAGGGTTAGTGCCGGATGAAACTGCAAAGCCAGTATCACTTTTTATCCAATCCTTAAATGTGACTGAAAAACTAAGGGAAAGAAGATAGCAGCATTAGCATCCAAAAAATAAAAGAGGAAGAAAAGGAAACAGTGAAAAAGTAATGTTTTTCCCTTCTCTCAGGCCCTTCATGCCATTTCATATATATCAGATGCTTGGTTCACAGAGGAAAAACTCAAAGACATAGGCCCAGGTTTGACATTCATCATAAAGGTAGGAATCCACACTAGTCGCTTGTGTTGCTGCATATCTATGGAGATGAATTAAGCCTCATGGATAGCAAAGTGTGACTTGGATATTTTAAATCTGGGTATGAACTGGTTCTGCAAGTTCCTGGATTATATCAACTAAAAAGGAGATGAACAATAGCCTGTAATCATCTGGTGAAATCATTTACTTACTTGAGATATGAATTATTTTAAAGAAAATCACATTGTTTTGTTTTCAACCACAATCTTTCTTTATTTTAATAGAGAGATATAAATGTGTGTGTGTGTGTGTGTGTGTGTGTGTGTATCACACTACCTCTAAGCTTTTAGCACACTGTCTGATTTATGGCAGTTGTTCAGTAAATATTTATGGATAAAATAAATAAATAGCTTTGGACTTTATTTCTTGTCTCCTATTTTTGGCTCTTTATTTCACATAGGTTAGCCTTGTCCTCCATTTATAATACTAACTCTGTGAGGACAGAACAAAATAGTAATAATAGAAGTTACCATTTATTAAGTATTTACTCTTGGTAACAGATCTTGTGAGAGAAACATATCACATACAAATAGGATCACTTTCTCCTTCTGGCAGATGAAAACAATAGGCACAAAGAGACTAAGAAATGTGTTGTGGACACTTAGCATGTTCATAGCAGAACATCCAGAGCCATGGATAACCAACAAGGAAGTCTGATACTTCTCTTATTACAGGGGCTTTTCTTAAATCAACAGCTGAAAGCAGAAATTGCATACCATATGGTAAGATCATAAGGGAAATTTTTGGGAACAGGGGAAGTATCTTTAGTATTTCTTCTGCTAACCACAGAAGGCTGTCCACCTTGTTGTAGCTTAAGACATATCCTTCCTTTCACCCAAGTTATCTTGATAGTAGACTGGAGTCATATCAGACTAAGAGGTGACATATTGTTGGGACCTGGAGGGTCTGGAAATTAGAACTCATCTTTCTTGTGGTGAAAGCATATTTTGTTTCACTTTCATTCCCTTTCTCTATCATGAAAATTTAATACTTTACAGTACAGAGAAATTTCTGAAAGATTTCTGCCAGATATTTCTGCATCTTGGTGGCAATATATTGAATAATGTTCTTAAAGTATTTTTTAATATTACACAAGAAGATATTTAACCAATGGAAAGGCAGACTTGCTTCTTTCTTTTATAGATTCCAGTGAGAAACAGCTTAAATATCCTTAAGAGAGTCACAGACTCTGTTTGCAGCCCAAGTTTCTGGATTTTCTGTTCTGGAGAAATTGTTAACGGTATCCCATTTTATTTTCAAAAGTATCATATATGCATAAATGAAATTTACAACTGCCTCATATGTTCTGCAGCATGTAGCATCTATGTTCTCCTAATATGGTAAGAGCAGAAAATGTCTATTAAGTTGATGAGAAGCACTGACTAAGTGACAAAGTGTGATCATTCCATTATATTATACTCTAGATAAACCTGAGAGGAGCTAACTTTAAAACTAATCGTCTAAGGCCAGTAAAATTGATAATGGCAAACCCAGGCTGGGGTAGAAGTATGTTCCTTTATAGATCTGAGGAAATGTGCACTCACATTAACTAAGATAATCATTAATCGTTATTAATTTATGTTACTATAACCACACTCTTTCTACAGTCCCCTCCATAATTGTGCCTTTATGGCATGGCACAACCAAAACATTCAGTTTCAGACTCTATTTGCTGAGGAAGATGAGTTCCAGAACCCCGCTAAATCTCCATCTCTGAATTTTATTGAAAATATCATTAGCAAGAAACTGTAAATTTGAAAAACCCAACAGTCTTTTCTGGGAGCCTATGCTATAGAGGCCATCAGAGGAGTGACAAACCATTTTTTTTAGGATGTGTGTATATGTGTGTGTGTGTTTGTGTGTGTGTGTGTGTGTGCGTGCGCGTGCATGCCCTTGTGCATAGTGTACTTATATTTGTGTTTTCAAATAAAACTAATTTCCCAGAGATGGAAGAGTTTAATAAATTCTTTAAACCCAAGAAAGATTTATTCCAACTTGTCTTTAAAATAAATGAGTAAAGAAATCATTTCAGGGTCTTTTATATTTTTTTCTTTCTGTGTTTCTTATTTCCTTTTCAAAGGTAGTATTTATTTTTAATTTTTTAAATATGTGGTGTACAATTCAGGGTAGGTATACAAGTGTTCATTATGCAGGTACCCTTGTTGATGATGCATGCTCCCTGCTCCCGTGGTGGTTTCCCACTACTGCCAATCCCTTTCTTACAGTGTTATGATATTTGTTCAAGGTACTCTTATGAGTGAGAAGTGCTACTGAGTTCTTTGTTCCTGTGATAGATCACTCAGTATTATAAACTCTAAGTCCATCCAAGTTGCTGTGAAGTTCATAATTTTGTCCTTCTTTATGGCTGTGTAATATTTCATTGTATATACGCATCACATTTTTTATACAGTCCTCTTTCAATGGGCAGCACAATTGTTTCCATGTTTTTGCTATTGTGAATAATGCTGCAATAAACATATGTGTGCAGGTATCTTTTTCATAGAGTGATTTAAGTTCCTCTGACTATATTCCCAGTAGGGGAATTGCAGGGTTGTATGGGAGGTCAGTTTTTAGATCTTTTAGGAATCACCAAGCTGTTTTCCACAGAGACTGTTACTAATTTACACTTCCACCAACAATATAGAAGTGTTCCCTTTTTGCTGCATCCTCTCGAGCATCTGTTGATTTTTGAGTTATTGTTGATGGCCATCCTGACTGGAGTTAGGTGCTATCTCAGTGTGGTTTATTTTCTTATTATTTTTAAAATGTTTTATTTTAAAGATGTGAGACATAATTCAGGGTTAGGTATACAAATATTCATTATGCAGGTACCCTTGTTGATGAGGTGTGCCCTCCCCATGGCAGTGTCCCACTACTACCGAAGCTTTTCTTAGAGTATTACAATAATTGATCAGGGTATGCTTACGAGTGAGAACATGTGATACTCAGTTCTTTGTTTCTTTGATAGATCACTCAGTATTATAGACTCTAAGTCCATCTAAGTTGCTGTGAAGTTCATAAAGAGGATGCAGGGAAAAGGGAGCACTTCTACACTGTTGGTGGGAGGTTAAACTAGTATAGCCTCTGCAGAAAACAGTGTGGCAATTACCAAAAGATCTAAAAATCGACTTTCCATATGACCCCACACCCTCCCTACTGGGAATAAACCAAAAGAAACTTAAATCATTCAGTGAAAAAGATATCTGCACATGCATATTCATTGCAACATTGTTCACAATAGCAAAAACATTGAACCAACCATGCTACCCATCAAAAGAGGACTGGATTAAAAAATAGTGGTACATATACATGATGGAATATTATGCAGCCATAAAGTAGTATTTATTTTTAATAATAAATTTTCCTCCTAATAAGTCTAAGAGGTGGTACTATCCTTAACTACATTTTAGAGAATAGGAAACTAAAACAGGAAGATATTATATAATTTACCACCTGTGGGTTGTGTAGGATCAGCAGGGCAGTTCGTATTCAGTGTGTGTGTCACATGTAGCACCTGCAGATGAAGGTTCTACTGATATGAAAGACCAAGGTAACTTCTTTGTTAATATGTCTGGTACCTCTTTTGGAAAGAGTGGAACAATTATTGGCTAGTTAACCATCTCTTTCTCCACACAGCATCTCTACGTGACCAGCTTGATATACCTCAGAGCATTGCATTCTCAGGGTATTTAAACTTCTTACCCATAATATACAGAAGCATCTCTAAAACCCAAACTGTCAACTGAAAAATATCTTGTGATCTACCTTGGAAGTCACAAGATACTTTTTCCTCAATACGTTTGTGGTCAAAGGCAAGTTATAAGGCTGGCCAAATTCCAAGTGAATAAATTGTTACAGAGCATGTGGGTATTCGAAGGAATAGTTCTTTGATAGGTCATATTTGGTGGCTGGCTACTTTAAAAATATAGAGAAAAAAATTGTCCTTTGAAAATGAAATTAATAGTTGGGCACGGTGGCTCAAGCTTGTCATCCCAGCACTATGGGAAGTGGAGGTGAGAGGATTTCATGAACTCAGGGGTTTGAGACCAGTCCGGGCAACATGGCGCGACCTCGTCTCTATAATAAATCTAAAAATTAGCCAGGCTTGGTGGCACATGCCTATGGCTCCAGCTACTTGGAAGGCTGAGGCAGAAGCGTCACCTGAGCCCAGCAAGTCAAGGCTGCGGTGACTGTGAGCATGACACTGCACTCCAGCCTGGACGACAGAGTGAAACTCTAACTCAAAAAAAAAAAAAAAAAAGAAAGAAAATGAAATTAATATTATGTTGATAGCGAACATACAGTACCTGAGGAAGGGCTTCGGCAAAAAGATGTATTATCATTAGCGGTAAGGGTTAGGAGTATTTAGCATTTTACAGTGTTTTGCAAAATTTGAAGATTCTAGGTTCTAAAAGTTTATTCAAACACATATTTGAATCCTGCTGGACATTGTGTATACTCCTATTTGCCATATGTGTTTGTTTTGTTTTCACTATATGAGAAAAATTAGTGCTCATGAATGCATGCAGCTACCTGTTCTGGGTGTGTCTGATGCTTTGTATATTCATGAAGCTCTTTCCCTCTTTGCTGAGAAGAAAAGTGCTAAAAGCTAAGTTGGGCTCTTTAGGGTCAAAACGCCCAAAATCAGTGTCTTCTGTTACCAGAGAGTTTAATTTTTATCTGGGTATTTTTTGGATATTGAAAGGCCTTCTATTTGGGAAGCTTCTTCCCTGTAAGTCCTTTGTTTCGGGCTATATATTTTTTTTGGGGGGGGGGGCTCTATTTTCATAGCCTTTCAATGTTTCTGAAAACAATCTTTATTTCTTCAAGTATCTGTGTTCTTTTGCCCAGTTTTTGGTTGCAGGATAATTTATCTAGAATAATAATAATTGAATCTAGTTGCTGTGATTGCTGGTTTACATGTCTCCTGTAAGGCCATGTCTATCATATCTATTTCTTATTTGATGGATTTGATGAAAATATCAATATTATTTATTGAGTACTTATACATCAAAATTCAGCTAAAAAATTTACTTGCATGCTCTTATTTACTTCTCATCTAATCAAACAAGGTTAGTACTATTTTTTTACAGACAAGGAAGCTGAGGCATAAAGGGTGAAAATATTTTGCCTAGAGTCACAAACCTAGACAGTCCTCAGTCTGGTATTCAGAGCCAGGGAATTGATCCTGAGCATGGCCTTCTAGCCATCATGCTCATTCTCATTCACCTAAAGTCTTTTGAAACCTAGGTCTTGGAAAATGTTATTCTTGTTTGTTTTGTCTTACTTGTTTTTTGATGGGCTATTTGGTAATATATTTGCAATCATATAGTCGATTTTAAAAATCCAAACAAGAGAATTGTACATTGTTTTATGTTTACTTTTTTATTTCTGTTATCTTTTCCTGTCAATAATGGTGTTTAGAGTCTCTGATTTTGTGATTTTCTGTTTCATTTGTAACATTGAGTTTTCTTTTCCTATTAGTATACTATAGACTTTAGATATTTCTATTTTAGTACAAATTTATGACAATAAAGTAGCAGTCATCACATTATTATTTTTTTAAAGAATAGGAAAATTTTGAGAATTTGGAAATTCTGCAAAATTTAGCACACATTTGTTTTGTTTTGATTAAACAGAAGTTTAACACAGGAAATTCCAATGTATTGTTTGTTAATCCTTTTTCTGCCCTCTCATCAATGGTCACCACAGGCTCCTTTCGCTTGGCAAAATAATTTATTGTAATATTTATAATGGTCAATAGATAACTTATTATAGCATATCTTTAGGGTGTTTGGGTATAGAATTAAGACTGTGTGAAGACAAGAAAATGTTCACTTTTAAAGTAATGCCTTTTTAAGTAATAACATTTGTATTAGTCAGCGTTCTACAGAGAAACAGAGTCACTAGGAGATGAATTTAAATTGGGTCAGATGGCCACAGAGACGAAGAATTCCAGACACAGGAGAGAGCCAGTGGTATATTTTCAGGGTTAGTACAAAGACCTTTGAATCAGGAGAGCCAGTTGTGTAAGTTCCAGTCGAAATCCAAGTTTGAACTCAGGAGAAGACCAATGTTTGTACTTGAAGAGAGTCAGGCAGAGAGAATTCTTTTTTATTCAGTCTTTTGTTCTATTTAGGCCTTCAAAGGTTTAGATCAAGTCTACTTACACTAGAAAGAACGATCTACTTTATGCAGTCTGAGGATTAAAACGTTAATCTCATTCAGAAACACTCTCACAGACACAACTTATCTGAGCACATCATAGCCCATTCAAACTGACACATAAAATTAAGCATCACAACATTTAACTTATTGTTATCATTTATTATGCATTTATTACATGTCAGAATTTAATTTCCACCTAATTTTACCATGTGTATCCATTCCTATTTTATATTTAAAAATACAAAAATAAAACAGAAAAACACAGTAGCTCAGAGATACTAATTAGCTTGCCCTATATAATACAGTGGATAAAGAGAGCAACACAGTTGACTCAGTCCAACCATTATACTGTATCTTGAGTGATGGTCAGTTAGAAGTGCTGCATAAGGTGGATAGAAGCTAACTGAGATTCCTCGAATATTACCAAGGCAATAGTGCTTTTTTTTCTGTTTAAGGTAGGCATTACCTGACTGTCAAGCATAGGGTAAATGTGTCTCATGAACTTTGACTTCTGTTGAGGAAAGAAGTCTCTGTCAGACACTCAAAGAGTCTTCAGGTCTATCTCTTATCAGACATAATAGGCATCCACTTTACTACTGCAATCAATAGGGTATCTCAGGATGTAGGGGAACAGGATGTCCTACATGAAGATAGAGGGAGAGCCTTTTATAGAGCATTTATTTAGTATCAAGTACCATGCTAGAAACTTTCAGTCAAATATATTTCAAAAAATCACAATCTTCTTTATTTTGGTCAGGGTTTGATACCTAAGTGATATTTTAGGGTATCAGATGGGTGGGAAACAAACCCTTGATGCTTCAGTTCAGTTTGCTCAAACATTGTCATTCAATAAGTTTGTATAATCTTATTCACATACAGAGGAAAGCTATTTTGGACTTGACCACGTTAGAACTGTTCAGTAATGCAAAATGGAAGCTTCAAACTCTTAGGAAAAAAAAGTATCTTTACTTGTTTCTTGAATGATAGTTTTTAAACCAATTTCCAGTGGTTTCTAAATGCATGCTTTGCAGCTGTTAGAATGATATTCCCTTGCCCTGGAGATGCATATTCACATGATTCTGATTTCTTTCATTTTCACCCTGACAGAAAAGTGAGATCAAAAAGAACATGATGTGATTAAATTGTTGTCAATATACCTTGAGGTTTGTGTCATTTCACTGTTTTAGAAAAAGGACTCCTTAAATAGAAGCAAAAACTGCAAATGTCATTTATGTCTAATTGGGATAGGTGAGATTATGCTGGTGTGAAGGCCTTTAATGTAAAATGCAGCATAAGGGATTGTATGTCACCCTCAGTGCCACTGTGACTCAGCGCCTCAAACTGCCAGTGTTAGAACACCGAGTCAAATTTAATATATTTCTCCCTGACAGATTTAATGTCCATCAGGACCTGGGGAAAGAGCACCCGACAAGCCTGAAGATTAACTGTACTCTAGGAGAAATGAGTAGAAAAAAAAAATCAGCAGAGGAGTATTTAACAGGTTGAGACACATAAATTTGTCAGCAAACTGTACTCTCCAAGTACATGAAATTAGGCAAAGCTTTTTAAATGCAATTTTGAATTATGCACTCTCAAATATAGATATAACAACCATTCCTCATTTGTTAGCAGATCATTTGGAAGACAAGGATGGGTTATATGTCCTTGCCAATCTGTTTCTGGTTCAATAGTTACAGTGATATATTGTCAAGCATCTTGTTAAAAATTGAGCTGTAATAGTAAGTGCAAACCATTTTCCATTATGCCCATTGAGATATAATTGGTCCTATTGACAACACTGAATTGCATTGATTTTTTTTTTCCTTAGTGGGATATGGTTAACGTGCTTTTCCTCCCAATCTTGATTGTACCATGAGTTTTAAAATAATTTCTAGAGAAAACTCTATATTAGTTTCAGTTTAGGATATGTATTTGAGTTGTAATATTGACCAAATTAAACTTGGACATAAATCATTCACCTAAAAATTATCTGCATCATCTAAGGCCATCCTGGCAAAAGCTGTATGTGTTAACTAAGAATATGATCCCTATTCTACAGATGATTAAATTAACATCCAGAGTTAACTGATAGACACAAGGATGCACAGCTAATAAGTGGCCATAATAGAATGCAAACACACTAACATTTAAATGTGGAGCCTGAAAATCCTTGTTAGTGGCAAAGGACAGGCTCTTACAAGCCAACTCTGATTACATTTCTTAGCAAACAATTTGCTTGTTTCTTCAGTTGTTAAAAAAAATCTAAGATTTCTCTTTTCCTTTAGATTGCAAGCTTCCTATTTGCAGGATACACAGTATATGTGTTTTGCATATACTGTGTAAATGAATATATGCATAGCCTAGTTGAAACATGTCAAGCTCTCACATACTATAATTGTTTCCTTATGCTCATTTTAAGATTGGCCTTTTAAAAAAAGTGATCAGAGTTGTTTTCCTTATCAGTCAGCAATGATGGGAACCATTATCTCTGGAAAGAATTTGTTCTGAAGTAAGTGCCAGAGTTAGAAGCAGAAGTTGTGGTTATACAACCATTGTTTTTTATTTCTCGATAATTTGCATCACTTATGGTGATTTGATAAACATCTTAACATCTACTTTAACAATAGAGAACACTAGATAATGAAAAAAACTATCATCTGCCATTTCCACATACAAAACCTAGCCTATTACATTGTCTCTATTAAAGGCAGACTCTAAGAGTGCTATGGCCAATCAAAACAAAAGTGTATCCATTATTCCGTCCACCCCACCTCATTCTCCCTTGCAACAACAAAGCTGAATAACATCCAGGTTATACTGCTCTATCCACAAAATGGGGAAAATCATAATGATTTGGGGCCATATTTTAAATGTTAAGCTCTGATGTGTCCCATTTAATCTGTATCTGGGAAGAGGGCATTGAAATGAACTCCATATCCACCTTTTATACATTCACACACACCTGCATATCCATGAAGTCCTTTTATTTCAAATCACGAGATCTGGGTATATGTTGGAAGCAACGCAATCAGAAAAGCGTTAAGCCCATGACTTTTTTCAGTGTGTTGTTTTTGGGATCCCTCTTCTTTATTTGCTGCTGAGCTACAAGGAAGAAATATCTGGAACTTCAGACACAAGAAACTTAGGTAGCTTTGCTGATTAATAGCTTCTTGACCTTAGGCAATTTCTTTAGCATCTTAGCCTCAATTTCCTGGGTGCAAAGGGGGTAGATAAGAGGCACACTCTATACTGTCCCATAAAGTGTTCAAAAGATCTACTGCTTTTGCAATTGCTATCTGATATTATACCTAATCTGTAGAGTGACTGATATTTAAAAAAATACATTTCTTAAAATTTTAACTAATTTCCTATGACCAGGGCAGGGAGTGTGGGAGAATCAAGCTGACAAAATGAGATATATATCCACACACTATATATATAATAATTACACACATATGTGTGTGTGTGTGTGTGTGTGTGTGTGTGTGTGTGTGTATGTGTGGGTGTGTATCTCCCTTAGCCTACTAAGACAAATCTTGAAATTTTGTAGGGATACTTTTATTTGTTCTCTTTTACTAGAAGAAATCACAAGTACACGCTACTGCTTTGCTTTTGGCTCCTCATGAGATACCATGAAATCTGGACTTACTCTTCCTGAATGCTGTTTGCTTTATCTGTTGGTGGTTCATTTTCACCCTACTCCATCTCCCCTTTACCCATAACAATCTCAATTTTAACAGAGGCTTTCCAAGAACTCATAGACCTCAAATGTTACTGAAAAATAGTTGCTGATTTTGCCTGTGCCTTTAAAGGCAGTTTTTCCAAAAAGGAATACAGGTCGTCTATCACAAGTTTCTCTGAGCCCCACTAACCTGGTGTATTAAATCAAGTACTGGTGAACTAGATCACAGTGAATAAGACTATGAGCTTTTTTATCAGACAAATCTGAGATAAAATCCCAACATTGACAATAATCAGTCATTTAGCTGTTACTTTATTATTCTGAGACTCAATATTTTCAGCCCCAAAGTCTAAGAAACATAGAGATAGTTGTAATTTCCACTTCACATGGTTGTAAGGCAGATTAAGTGAGACACATTGCAACCCAGGACCTCAAGCAGAAAGGCCTCCCAAATTGCGCAACCATTTAGCAATAATAATGGTGATCTAAAATGGTTAAAATTTTTGACCATTCAAATTTCCCAGTTAGCCCTCATATTTTAGCTATCTCAGTAAAATCCATTCTCTACGTTGACTTCTCCCTGGATGCTGGGATAAAATGGAGATTCCTCTAGGGCCTTTCTCAAGGCCAGGATCTACCCTGTAGAGAGGTGCCTTCTTCAATTAGTCAGGCTGAGCACAATGTATAGTTAAGTGAATTAGAGTAGAGCACGGATCAAGTAGACCAGATTTGATTGTCTGTTAACTCAGGATGCCTGTAGCTGCAGATGCAACAGCCTGGCTTGCTGATCTCTGGCTTCAGAGGGCACACCTTGTTTTCTTCAAAAAGGAGGTCATTCATAATTGATAAGAACTGAGAACATCTCTATCATCTACTATCCTAATTTAATAATATATCTTGTTAGCTAAAACAATGGTGCCTGAAATAGCTATTGATTTACTGTTTTATTTGAGAACAAGCTAATTTCCTATGGCCAGGGCAGGGAATGGGGGAGAACCATGCTGACAAAATGAGATACATACCCACAGACTAATGAAACTGGTCCATCCAATACCAGATGCTTCCATTAGTCAAAGCAGGCAGACATTGACACTATAAGCTCAACAAACTAATAAGACACGCACTGTCAAACCTCAGCAAAGGGGAAACTGGACAGTCTTCAAGGCTTGTGGCTCAATGCTAGAACATACATCCTCCCATCCTCTGACAAAATTAATGTGTGTAATTGTGCATGAAGAAAAATTAGCAGAGTCTGTTTACCTCCTATTGGGCTTTTATTTGAAAAAAATTTTTTTTTCTAACAGATCTGTGGAGAAGAGGCATGTTAACTCAAGTGACATTTAGCCAGGTCACCTGAGATAAGGCTCTTATGAAGATTTCAAGGTCCTGGATGCCATCTAAGCCATGGTAGAGAACTTTCTGAGGAGTGTCATCAACAAAGTTCTGTGGATGTCCTGAGGACATCAATTTGGAAAATTATTTAAATAAATTATTTTCAGCCTACTTGAGGGGCATACCAGATTCCTAGGGCTGTCTTCATAAAATGTCACAAACTGAATGGCTTAATGCATCATACAATTATTTTCTCACAGTTCTGAAGTTTAGAGATCTGAAATCAATGTGTGGACAGGACTGAATAATTCTGAGGACTTTGAGGGAGAATCTGTCTCATGTTTCTCTCCTAGTTTCTGATGATGCCTGGCAATCCTTGGCATTCCTTGGCCGATGAACATTTACTGCAGTTTTTGCCTTCATTTTCACATGGCATTATCCATGTTTCTCTTCATTTTTTTCCCTTTTGTGCCTGTCTCTGTGTCTAAATTCACCTTTTATACATTACCACCTGTCATATTAGATTAGGACCAACCTAGTAACCTCATTTTAATTTGAGGACATCTGGCAAGACCCTATTTCTCAAAAAGGTCAGATTCTGAGATACTAGGGGTTAGGACTTCAATATGTCTTTTTTGGGGACACAATTTAACCCCTAATAATTTGTCATTATGCATTTGGTACACTGACTATACTCGTTAGAACTTCTTAAGATCAAAAAAAGGCAAGGGATTTTTTTTTCTTCTTTTAAGCATATAATTACTATGAGAACATGAACGTAGATAGAATCATATTTAGGAGACAATAATAGGCAGCAGGAGACGGTGAAGTATTTCTAAAAATGTAATTCATAGATCAACTGTAACAGAATCCTTAATGTGAGGTTAATTAATAAATATTAAAAACATAGATTTATTAGAACCACCTTGTTTCTTCAGAAAAGAACATGACATCTCTGCTGTTCCTCCAGTCTGTCTTCTATTATATTCAACCCGGCTGGGGTGGTAACTATTGAATTTCATCCAGGAAATTTTGTTTTTGTTTTTATAGTGACACAAGATAAACTGGCATCTTTATTTTGTGACAGGGTGATAACTAAGCTTTCCTTTGTCTATCTTGCTCCATCTGCCAAATCTACAAAATTATCTCTCCCTTTACAATTGTCAAGGTTCATTATTTATGTATTTTCTAGCACAAACCCACCTGTTTTCAAACAGAGAAATATTTTGTCTTCATTAGCTCTCCTTTATTCTTGTCAAGAGACATGACTGAGGGCTTCATGCACTAGCCACTCAGGAGAATTCTCTAGCTACCCAGCCACAGGGCACACTATGGAACAAAAGGAGGCTTGTCTTCTTAGGTCTAGGGGAAATTAGTGAGATCAGCATTGGAGCTTTTTTCTTCTCTTTTGCCAATCAATAATTGTTCTTTCTATTTACATATATTATTGCATTTTTATTGACAATGCACTCATTAAGTGAGCACTCATTTCTATTTCTTGTCTTTCATTAAAACATGAGCGTTTTCAAAGTAAAAATTGTATGCTGCATTTTTTACTTTGTATAGTCTAGATTATAGTGCAAATGCCAGACACAGTGTGTATATATTGAAGTGAATTACATTGGGATTTTTGTAAAAATAAAATACAAATAATCGTGTCATTGTAGAAAATTCTGAAAATATGGAAGCCTTAGAAGATTAAAAAAAAATATTCCACCATAAAACAACTTTATCCTTGATATTTTAAAAATTCGCTTGAAATAAAAATAATTGGCAATCAAGTTCTAAACACAATGTAATAGTTTTCATAATGTTAATAATATATAAACATTTCCCTCATGGAATTAAAAAAAAACATAAAATGTAACTATTTTATCATCTTTATTATTATTCACTACATGAATGCAATAACAATTATGCTATTGTTTCCAATATTCTTTTAACGTAAATTATACTGTGGTGAATATCTTTGTTTATAACTTCCTGCAGTTGATTTTTTTTTTTGAGTTGGAGTCTCACTCCATCGCCAGGCTGGAGTGCAGTGGCACACTCGCGACCACCCATCAACTTACTGGGCTCCGGTGATCCTTCTGCCTCAGCCTTCCGAGTAGCTGAAACTACAGGTGCACGCTACCATGCACAGCTAATTTTTTTTTTTCAGTTAGTGTAGAGACAGACGAGGTCTCACCATGTTGCCCGAGCTGATCTTGAACCCACAGCCTCAGGCAATCCACTTGCCTTGACCTCCCAAAGTGCTGGGATTACAGGCTGAGCCACCAAGCCCAGCCTTAAGTTGATTTTTAAAGTTCCTGAGAATCTATTTCCGTAAACGAATTTTCTGAGTTAAAGATTATTTTATACACATAATTGTTTTCCAAAACACTAATAATTGCTCTTTTTCCCAAACTCAGGATAAGAAAGTACTTATCATCAGTTTCAATTATATGCATATGTATAAACAATTTTTAATTAAATAAATATTTTAAAATCAGAATTATAAAAATGTTTGCATTATGATGAAGTCTGTGGTATGAAGTATGGGGCAAATTGGGCACTATGCAAAGGCCTGGTGAGTATGTGAGTGAACACTGAAATTTAGCCTTTGTTCTATTAGCCAAGCTGAGCATCTGAAGCTCTCTCTCCCCAGACACTTTCTTTATCTAACTAATACAAAGATGCCATCTGCTTAACAAGCTGTGTGCTCATCTGGAGAGAATGCCTTTTACTGATTAGCACAAAACCTTCCTGTAAGACCTGTTGTGGCCCTTACAGATTCTTCATGATGGGGCAGGTGAGGTGGAGGTTGTAATCTGAGTTCTTTGTTCCTTCATAAATGATACTTTATTGAAGTAGTAGGGCATCATCCTGTGGAAATAAGGTATAGAAAGATCTGGTGAACAGTACTGACTTGCAGGGGTGCTTGAGTGGCAAGGCTCTCTGAAGATTTTTAAGTTGGCAGTCAAAGTCACCATTTTCTGTTCAGCCCTTACCACTCACTATAGTTTACCTGAGGTCTTCCCTCCTGCCACCTTATGTTCGTTTGTACACCTGGGCAGATTTTTCATCCTTCATCTGCTCCTTTTTGCCTATATAAGTCTTCCTATCTTTAACGTTTTATCATCTCTGCTGTGAAACTTTCTCTGGTCTCTCTAATTCTTGATTATCAATGACTTTTCCTCTATTGAATTTATAGCATTTTACTTTTTGAGAGTCATATGATGAGGTTATTATATGTAAACGTTCTGGAGGCATTTGTTTTAGCTTTAAACTTGGTCCATCACTTGCCTGCAGAGAGGCAGTGATGTTTTCTAGCCACTGCCTCAGTTTCCTCATTAGTAAAATAAGATAATAATAAAACATTCTCACTTAGAACTCTGTTGAGGAGTAACATCTTGTATTTAAATTGAGCGCAGCACTTAACAAATAATCCTTTCTGCTTGTTGGTTGGTTGTACTTAATTATACTTGGGAATAATTCCTGGGATTCATGTGAAATCTTATTACATGTATACGATGTATAATTAGGGTATTTAGGGTGTACATTACATGAGTACAATACATTGCTGTTAACTATAGTCACCTTACCCTGCTATCAAACACTGAATTTATTCCTCCTATCTAACCATATATTTGTACCCTTTAACCCCTTTCTTTCATTCCTCTTGTCTCCTCCAATTCACCCTTCCCAGCTTCTGTTATTTACCTTTCGACTTTCTACCTCCATGTGATCAAATTTTTTAGCTACTCATACAGGTAAGAATATGTAATATTTGTCTTTCTGTGCCTGTTTATTTCACTAAAGATAATGACCTACAGTTCCATCAATGTTGTTGCAATTTGCATGACTTCATTATTTGTTATGACTTAGTGGCATCCCATTGTGTATATGTACTCCCTTTACTTTATTCATCCATTGATGGAAACTTTGATTGTTTCCATGTCTTTGCTACAGTGAACAGTGCTGAAATAAACATGTGAATGCAGGTGTCTTTTTGATACTGATTTTTTTTTTCCTTTGAGTAGGTACTCAGTAATAATGCTAAATCAAATGGTAATTCTATTTTTAGGCTTTTTAAAAAAATCTTCATACTATTTTCCACAGTGGCTGTACTAGTTTACATTTCTACTACAGTGCTTTTTCCCTTTTCTCTGCATCCTTGTCAACATTTGTATTTTTTTTTTGTCTTTTTGTTGTTGTTGTTGATTGAAATGTAATCTCTTTACAGTTTATATAATTAAATAAAGAAAAATTAAACTGTTTGGATTCTGACAAAAATAAAAATACAGATTAAAGGCATAGCCATTTTGATTACGTTAATAAGATATCTTATTGTGGTTTTGTATGTCTTCTTTTGAGAAATGTCTATTCATATCCTTTTTCTGCATTTTAATATAATTATTTGTTTTTTTCCTGTTGAGCTGCTTGAGTTCCTTGTATGTTCTGGATATTAGTCCCATGTCAGAAAAATAATTTGCAAATATTTTCTCCCATACCATAAGCTGCCTCTTTACTCCGTCAGGTATTTATTTTCCTGTGCAGAAGTTGTGTAGTTTAATTAAATCCCATTTGTCCATTTTTGTTCATGTTGTCTGTGGTTTTGAGGTCTTAGTCATTAATTATTTGCCTAGACTAGTGCCTACGGAAGTTGTTGGTTGGTTTTAATATTGTACATCTTATATTTGTTTTTATTTTTAGATATTCTTGTACAAGACAGATGTCAAATAAGTATTTGTTGGTTAATAGAGTATTTGCACATGAACCTTAAGTGATTGGCATAAGAAGCTGATAGGAAGTCTCTCTTTCTCTCTCTCTCTCTCTCTCTCTCTCTCTCTCTCTCTCTCTCCACCCCCACCCCCTCACCAGTCAATATTTATAGAGCACCCACTAGATTCCAGGTATGAAAAAGGAGTGTAAATACAAAAAGGATCACTTTTTGTATTCAGGAACCCACATAAACAGGCTAATGAATAGATGTGGTGGGAATAGCACTAAGACAGAGATGAATATACATAGGAAGCCTAGGAGCCCAAAAGAGGAATATCTGCCCCAAATAAACCTGGGAGAGTTTTATACAAAGTCAGAGCCAAGATTATAGTTATTGCAGCAATTCTGACCAAGGAGATATCTATCTAATACTAAGGAAAAGATAAAAAGCAAAACTGAATAATCTAAAACTTCCCTTAAAACCTTGGCAACAATTACCATCTCAGAGAGAGGATCAAGTTGGAAAGAATGGTGTTTCTTACTTTGTAAGAGAGACTCAGATTTACGCAACTTATTAGAGTACTAAGTTTATGTGTGTGTGTACAAACAAACAAACAAAAACAATCACTTTGTCCATAATTAATATGCCCAGAATTCACTACTCCATGAAAGAAAAGCATGGGAGTATATTCATAACCATTTTAGCTTAGCCAACTACTTTTATTTGTTGCCCATTTAGAAAAGAGTCAGGCACTAAACAAAGTGTTGTGTAATTATAGGATCGTATTAAGTAAAGGCAATTTAATTGCAATTAGGGTTAAAATAATTCATTTATGAAGTGCCAGAATATGCATTTATGTCCTATCATTCATTTGCTTCCAGTCTGGTGCTGTGTGTGCCCCATTAAATTTCAAAATACAAGGTCATTAACCTGTAATCGTACTTGCAGTCATGTTGCTAGATTGTAGTCTGTTTCTTTCTGTTTAATATAGCATAATTTAGCCCTTTGGGATCATTTATCTGTAGCTATTTAATTCCTCTGTGGTCATCTAAAAATTTTTTCCACTGCTAATTAAGCAGATGTGACCTGTGCTGTAAGCAGTTGGCTTTTCTCGGACATCTGTTGAGGATCCAAAATTGAGTCAGATCTCTTCAGTTCTCACTAGTTGTTCACATTTGTCTTTGTGATTCAGGAAGCTCAACTCGTATCTATGCTCTAGGCCATTAAAGCGTTGAGGGTTTTTACAAAGAGACTTGTCACATGATATAGTATGCCATGGATAGACTTTGAAAACTAAATTCTGAAGCTGAGATGCCACCTTTTATAATTCTGGTGAATTGGTTATAAGAGTAGATATTTCAATATGAATTCATCCCCACTGCTGGTTGAATGACTAGCAGGTTGCAAAGTAGAAGGTAAATACTGTTTACTTAATTCCCTTCACTGATGCAATAGCAAATATTGAGCTAGGGCTTTCATATCTATGGCTCCAATCAAAGTTCTCAACAACTCTGTGCCTCATTTTACAGACAAATTGGTCAAAGTACAGAGAGTTTGTACAAAGTAATTTAGCTGTGATTTAAACCCAGGCATAATGGACTTCAAAGCTCTTTGGAATGTCCCATACTCTAGGTGTCCCTGTATCATCATCATATGCAGAATTGACTCCTGATATTACAGAAACTAATTATCCCATTTGACGATTAAGTACCTTGTCTTTAACCTCCTCATTCATAATAGACTATTGTTAACCACTTACTGTTTGCTGAAGTTATCCACATAAAGTGTAATCAGAAACTGGAGAAAGATGAAAAAGGTAATTACAATCAAATTTCAGCCATTGGTAACTCTCAGGGAATGTGTTCATGTATGTCTGTGTGCATGTGTATGTGTGCTTGTACTCTAAAGAGTTGTTATCATAGAGGAAACAGTGTGCCCATATTTAAGTACCTGGAGCCTATATGGCTTTCATTGCCCAGGATGCCTATCCCTGCCTCTTTCATTTGCACAGCTTGGTTAAAACCAGACTTGTCACACATTTGCCATTAGATACTGGATCTCACTATGATGCATCTTTAGATGATTGTGCTTTATTAAATGAACTCCATGGGGAAAAATTATGCTATGTAGTTGCACTAGGTCAAAGGTAGAGGTGACGGGATTCAAGTGGTTGGTTAGGCTTCAATAAGATAGTACACATGTGTTAGAAATGAGTTTATTATCTCCTGTGTACATTAGAAACAAATGATTCCTTGCCTAATTCTGTGAATGTTTGGTTGGGCTTTTTTTTTTTCATCAATACAGGGAAACATGTTTTTGTCACTCCTTTATTCAACAGGCCACAGCAGGTTTAAAGGGTACACTATAATTCTAATGCAGAATAATATGTGGCATTAAAAAATGAAACAAAATGTCTCTTCATGTTCTACATACTCTTATGCCTGCACAATACCACCCTTCAAAGGTGGAGAATGTATAGAAGTCCTAGATTTATTAAAACAACAATTTACCTAGGAACTATATACCAAGAAAAACGATATCCTGAAGATGCATTCTGATGCCCAAAGTTGAAGTTAGCTATTTCACAGAAATATGTCATAGTCACAGAGGCTTAGTGATGGCGAGGTGACAGTCTTTATATATAACTATAGTCGCCTTCATATTTAGAACTTCAGTGATCCTCCACCTTCCCACCTTCATTCTAGTATCCTTCCCAATAGCACTCTTTCAAAAAAGTAGAGAATTGTATTGCATCATATGGTTATATCTCTTCATATATTTCTCCTTCACTAGCTTGTGCGGAAGACACTCAAGGCTGAAGCTGTGCTATTTCTTATTTATCTCCTTTTATCTAGTATCCAGTAGAGTTTTGTACATAGTAGCAAGACATACTTATTGCATCTGTTTTTTAAAAGTATGCAGTCAGAGAGAAAGTTGATATATATGCCAAAACTAACTGAGATTCAAATTCTTTATTTTGAAATGGACATAATCATCACTCTTTTCAAAGACATAGTATGTGGATTAGATGTGGGTAAGGATACTTTTATATTAAAAAGGTCTATGTAAGCTAGTTATATGGTTGCCATTAGTTACTTTTACCGAAGAAAATTCTTCCAGGTTCAATATGTTTATTTATATATTTTCTACCACTACTACCACCACCACATACACACAGAAACACACAAACACACACACACACACACACACACACACACCAGACAGAAAGAAAGAGTGCAAAGTTTAATAATGGAAAGCAGAGTAATGCTGAACTGGTGCTCTATTTGTTTTGTGTCTGTTTTTATACTTTGTTTTGTTTTACTTAACAAGGAAAATAGTCAATTTCATCCAAAAGTGCCACAATTCCATTTCCTTCTTGCATTCCCCTTTCCTTCTTGCATTATCTCTTCTGCAGCTCCTAGAATGTCTCTAGCAGCCACTAGTTGTGACCGAGAGGCCAAAATCTAGAACTAAATAATCTTCAATTTCTGACTCTCTCACTTCCTGGCTTTGTGGCCTTAAATAAACCATTTAACATCTCTTTGTACCAATTTCTCATCTGTAACATGTATAATAAGATAGCACCTATCTCATAGGCTTGGTGTGGCTTAAGTATCTGTAAGGTCTTCAGAGCAATGACTGGCATGTTGTATGTGCTATATGCATGGAATATTATTAGGAGTTGTGGTACCCGGATTATTCTTCCCCTCGTGCATGGTACTTTCATAGCACTATGGTACAGAAATGTAAAAATAGATGAACATATCAGTCTGAACATCATATACAAAACTTTGTGAAAAACAGTCATGACTATTTTTTCATTTATTATTTTAGTAAATAAAATAGTTCTATTTGCAATAATAGCAAAATAAATACTTTCATTTGTAAATCACCGAACAGATGTCAGGCATTGTGTTATTTTCCACATACTAGTTTATAATGCAAGTGCAACTTTCAAGCACAGTATAACTATTCTAATTTTACAGTTAAGGAAACTAAGGCTCAGATAGGTTGAGGTGAGTTATCTGAAGTCCTGTGAAATAGTGCAGCTGGTATTCAAACTGAAGGGTTTGCGGATTCATAACTTGTGTTTTTCCTTCCGCATCAAGTCTCTCATTTAGGAAGAGTTCTTCAAAGTTAAGTAGTATATAAAAGTCTCCACTGTCTTCAGGATGATATAGGAGAGAAGTTAAAAGCTCAGGTTTGGGAAATGGACCTTGATTCAATTTTTTCTGTTTTTCCTTGTAATTCAAGAATGGTGAGGTACATATACACAATGTAACACTATGCAGCCACAAAGAAAAACAAAATAACGTCCTTTGCAGCAACATGGATGTAGCTGGAGATCATCATTCTAGATGAACTATCACAGAAACAAAAAAATAAATACCACATATTCACACTCACAAGTGGGCCCTGATCACTGGACACACAAGCACAAAGGTGGAAACAACAGACTCTGGACACTACTAAAGGAGAAAAGGTGGATGGAAGGACCAGGGGAACACAAACACACACTGGATATCAGGTCCACTTACCGGGGTCTTGCTAGAAGCCCAACCTTACTTGCACACAATTTACTTATGTGGTAAATTCTCACATGTACCCCACAACCAAAATATAAAATAAAATAATAAAAAGAGTGGACCAATAACAGAAACTCTGAATGTCTCCATTTCCTTAGCTCTGCATATGGCTAATGATCTTCTTGCCTCACATTGTTCTTATGAGCATGAGATTACTGAAGTAGAAGTGTATAATGATCATGAAATTAAGTGAACATGTGGTAAGGACCATCCCAGAACAAAGAGAAAGTAATGTGCATAGTCAATGTCTAAGTGTACTTGTGTAAACCTGTTACAACTCTGTGTCATAAAATACCCAATCGAGACACATGTTGTCATAGAAAGGAGACAAGGGGCTAAAATGTAAAAAAAAACAAAACAAAGAGTTAGCAAAAAGTATATAAGGCAACGCCTCATTGGGTTCCGGGCTCAGCCTTTGGATGTGAATCTGCTGGGCCAGTGCGGACACAAATAAATGCTATTTTCTGACAAAGAATCCACAGAAGCCTGTCCCGTCTCTCTGTAAAGAGTCCTACCACAAACACAACTAGTATTTTATATAACAAATTACTCTTTTGAAATCTTTTCATGAAGGAAAAGACCTCTCCTTTTGTAATTAGATATACACAAATTACTTTTTTTTGTAAGAAGTAGAATATATGTGTCAGTTTAATTTATACAAAATGAAATTGATCAAGCTGTCTGATTTTTTTTTAGGTGAAATTCCAATTGGCAAAATTTTTCCATTTGATATTCTTTAAACTTATTTGGTTATTTCAGTGTATTTTACATCTTTTGACCATCCAATCTCTTCACTATCTTTTTTCCAGTCTCTTTTTCTTTCTTTTCCATCTTCTTTCTTGGGAAAGGAACAGGAGAGAAAGGATTGTCGCATTGTTACACTTTTAAAGATGGGAAAACAGGGGTTAAAGATGGGAAAACAAGGGTCAAAAAGACTTGCAGTTTAACCATCCTCACATAATTGTTGGTGGTAGAGTCCAATCTCAGACGCAAGTCTGCAGAACCAACCTACACGCTGTTCTCCTTGGGAGTTCAGCTCTCCTGCCTTTAGCTCAGCAGAAAGGTTTCATGCTTGTGCAGAAGCCAAATATGTTGATTCTTGTTATTTTAAATAACACTAAGCCCCCCACCCCTTGTCTCATGCAGTTAGGAAACGAAATTACATTAACATGGGGGAGGAAATTATTTTCCTTTTGTTTAAGGAAGGTAAAAACAGTTTGTTTTTATGAAGGAACACTCCTAATGAGGAGGCCTTGCTGGTAATCCTATCTGAAAGCATCCCCCTGCAAGTCAGCTGGGGCTAGTGATAAAAACAGATCTCAATCACTTAGAATAATTGAGCAACTTCTTTTCTTCATTGCTGCATGGAATGCAGGGAGCCTCCAAAAAAATACTGATGTTTAATTTTTTTCTTTTTATTTTAGAAGTTTACTTCTCTGTTTTGACTTATTTAACAAATATTATAGACATTAAAAGAAATACAAAATGAAAAAAATTGCACCTAAAATTTTACATCCTAATTCTCCTACTACTTACAGTTTTACCATATGCTATTTCCCACTTCATACCTAGAAAACATATCTAATTTTCTGCCTGGCTTTTTTGTAATGGTTCGTTTTGTATTATAGACATTTATCAGCTCTGTGAAGAGCTTACTAGGGGCCAGGCTCTCTGTTTTGCTTTGGAAAATGTAGAAGAAATTTAGACCTGTTTTCAGTATTTGATAGATTCACATTCCTTGGTTCAGGCACACTTGTGGATAGAAATAAACAATATAGGAACAGAGGTCAGGTCTTTTAGGGCACACATTATTCAGAGATGAGAAAGTACGAGATAGCAATTCTGTATGCTAGAATATATGTGGGAATGGAACGAGAAAATAGATTTGAAGATGCCACCAAAGATCAATCAAAAAAGACATTTTAAAAGAAAAAAAAATGATGATCCTATAGATAATAACAATATTGTTGTATACTATTTGAATTATCCTGATTCTCTAAGAATTACCCTAAAGGGAAACTGCCATTTACCAGGTTAACCAGACACTAGGGAATTAGGAATATCCAAACATATAAAAAAAAAACAGTTGAATCCATTCCAAGCCTCATATGTGTTCCTGGTAAAGTAGGATAAGAACAATCACACAGGGAAATCCCATGATAGCTCATTAAACTAATTCTCATCCCTAATTAATACAGAAAATTCAAACAAAACAGGGCAGAAAATAGAGCCAACCTTAACAATTTACGAGATTCAGCCATGCTGCTTTTCATTATATCTCCATTTATTCCAATAGTCTGGCCACTGTAGAATCCAGATATATTCTGGAAAAAAATTAGTGGACTGTTACAAAATCAACCAACTAGTATTTTCAATTTCTTTTGCAGTGGTAATGTAGCCTCTTTGCTAGAGAAGAGTAACATAAACTCAGGACACATGCATATGGCTAGCAGTCAAAAGAATGCAATATATTCCATTCTTATTAAAAAACAAACTTAGAATTATTCTCATTTATATAAAAATTAACAATAGTATTAAATAATATAGCCTTCCCCAAAGGTATCTCTCTGCTTTCTGTCATCATATAGTCCAAAGAGATTAAGACCAATTCACCATTCATAAAACATTACAGTGACTCACTGATTTGATGACATTGTACTATCTTATTGGATATGCAAAAAATGACAATATATCCAAGACCTTAAGAATACATATGTACTCCAGAAGGAAGGTTGTAAATTCTAAAAAGATTGAAGGGCATTTCTATCAATAAAATGTTTAGAAGGTTGGTGATTTGTGATAGGCTAGCACATTTCCTCCATAATAAATAACTCATTATTACATTTCTCATCTATTTCCACAATGAAGGAAGCAAAACACCTTATGGATATCTCTAGATTTTGGAAACATCAAATGTCAGTCCTGAGAAAATAATACCAGCCTATATACCAGGTAGCCTACAAAGCTGCTAGCTTTGAGGATGGCCCAGAGCACAGAAAGCAGTGAAGCATAGTCAAGCAGTATTTCAAGCAGTCCTAACATGTGCACCATATGATCATGTAGAGCCTATGTTACTAAAGATGTTTAAGAACGGACAAGTTGTCATGTGGAATTTAGGACAGGTTCCAAAAAGAGACCCACAATGGAGATTTCTAGAGTTCTGGACCAAGACTGCATTTAGTTGTATACTTCTCTAACAAAGTGTGAGTTCTGTTCTACTCTCTGGACCATGTGAAAAAGAAAACCCAGAAGCAATTTGGTGTGAGATGGAAATGTCACATTCAACACAGGATCTAAATGTGCTGTACAACCAAACATCCCAATCACCATGTCACCCACTATAGTTGCACTGGGGCCTCTGTTCACACCCAGGGATACATGGGAGAGAGGTGTTTTTATGATCAACTAAGAAAAGAAACTCTGCTTCTTCAAAATTAAAATGAACTGATACATATAAATTGCTTAACAAGGAGATAGAAAATAGTAAAATCTAAGTAGATGTCAGCCATTTGTTGTCATTGTTCAAGTCACTAAAAATGGATTTCTCCTCCCACTTCAAAAATAAATCATTTTCTTTTTTACATTTTGTCCTCAATGAATTTCTTTAGTTTCTTTTTGTTGTATCAGAATGGATTGCCAATGGCAACAAGGTATAAATTGTTGTTTACAACTGATAGGTAGCTAGGACTGAACCAAGAAGTTTCCCAAGCAATGATGTAGACCAACAGCACACATTGCTCGGTGTTCTCATGCATTCCACAGTCCCTCTCCTACTTTACTGCCATAGTTTAGATTTTGTCAGACTTTACATTCATGGAGAAGTTTCTTTGCTTTCCTTATTTTTTTAATGCATTCACTAGTATTATAATCAGTATTATGTTTCCTTTGAAAAAAATCAATTTTTTCATAAAAAGATGTCATCTTTACATTCCGATTTTATTTTCTTTTTGTTATCTTGCAACAACTGGCTTTTCATGAGGTTTCTACTTTCTACTGAGAGCCCACAGCCAGCCTTAGATTCCTGTTGGGGCTTGCTCAATATTGATTGACCCACCACAGCTTTCAGAGAACTCTTGAACATTGTGATATTGATGCCAACGAAAAATGGTTTGCTAAGAGATTCCCAGCTTTACCACTGAGTGAGAACAATGTTGTCAAACTACTGGGAGGCATTTTGCATTTTTTACACAGAAACATTTTTAGGTCACCCAAAGTTAAGGGGCTAAGAGATGCTTCAGCTACATTCCCAGGGAGCTTTAATATTTACATTTATAAATCCACTTCCTCAGCAGCTTTCTCAGCTCACAAACATGTGAAGCTGTGGACGCAAGTACAACTTTCATTTGTACATCTCCAAACAGGCTGAATGGATATGTTGGCTTCACTGACAATAACATCAGAACTTCCCCCAGGAGTTGGAAAGGCCAGCAGGCTGGGAAGTTGTATACTTAGGAAGAAAAACAATTGGTCACATAGAAGCACTTGTCACAGATCATTTTTCAAAGAACAGAATAGTCCGGGGGTATGCTAGGTGAATGGTTCCATCAGAGAATTTTGCTTAAATCCTCCTAGTCAGTGAGCAAATAATTGTCCCCCATACCTATGTGCTGTGGTACTATATTTAGAGAGTAGATTAGATCAGTTTCCATTTTGAATTCCCACTGAGTTTTGTTTTTATTTACTTTTGGTAAACACCTAATAATCTTTCTATTTTTAGTTTTAGTAGGATTTTATTAATTTAATAGACAAAATCATTTTTGTCCATAAGTTATGTGCAGTTAGAAATTACAGTGAACTTGGGTTAAAAAAGTATTAATTTACTCATACAAAGAGTATCAATTGTGTCCTTACTGCATCTTGAGCACTTTCCTAAACACAAATAATTAAAGATGTATAACATCACATTCTGCCTTCAAGAAGCTCACTGTACAGAAACAGAAATAGGTAGACATTTACAGTAGAAACAAGAGTACTGAGGGAGAAAGCAGAGAATATAACTAGGAAAATCTGACAAAACTCTGGAAGGAAATAACTGTGGAACTAAGACAAGAATTATTAAAAATGAGAGAGCAAAGAAAAGATGGGGAAAGTTCCAGCTAGAGGTGAGAAACCCAGATGTGAAAGAGGTTTAGACACAGTGGGGAATGTTATGTAGTTTACATGAAATGTTGATGGTCTGGTGTAGATAGTCGAAGTTTATGAGGTGTGCAAGATCAGATGATACAAGCACTGGGAACGCCTCTCTATGCTCATGATTTAGATCAACAATACCTCCTCACTTTGCCCATGAAGCTTACAGAAATATGTATTATTACACAAATAATAATCATCAGTAAATAATTGCAGTAAAATCACTCATAGTTCATTTTCTTACCTGTGGGGGTATAGCCAGCTGCCCCATCTTTCCAAGGAGACACTTGGCATAAATTCAGGAGCGTTTGGAGGTTGCTGCAGTGTCCACAACAATATGTAGGGATAAGAGCCAGATAAATGCTGTTTTGTTGGTTTGTTTGTCTTGCTCATTTTTAAATACCAAGCAGATGTGACCTGGATAAACAAACTGCATATATCAAAACTGCCATGGCAATGAAAAGAAAATTATGTTATTCAAAGTTCCAGTATAGACTTTATAATAGAAAAAAATTAAAAATATCTCTGACATTTTGAAAGGATGATCATGCTTTTGAAGGTTATACTTCTTGGATTTCAAAGACTGATACATATACACATTCTTTAGGAAAAGCACAAAATGTGTGTAATGAGAGACATTTGATGTAAAATAATGTGTGTATGCTATGTGTTTCTGGATATTAGTGACAAGTCAGTAAGATCTCAGAAAAGATGCTAATTTCTGAAGGAATAAAATAGTCTTCTACAAATGTAGATTTTACCCAGTTAGAGGGAACTATTTGTCAGAAAAAAAAAAAAAACGAAAGTCATTCTCTAATTCTAGAGAACTTCAACATACTCATTGTGATGAGGAGGTATCTATTATAGTGTGCAGATTTTAGACATCCTTCTTTTGTCTTTTCCTGAAAACTTTACCTGTATTTTATTCTATTTTGAGAAACAATAAGCATCAATAGACCAATCTAATGGAAGATGAGGAAGACTCAAGCTCCAATATAAATCCTATTCTTATAGTCAAATACACAGACACTACTTGGAACAATTTATAAAGCAATGCTTTCCATTTGAGTTTGATGTGCACATTATAAGCCATAGAACTTTGGAAAATTGGAGTGGTTATTTCTATTCAACTTCAATTCCCCACACTAATGTTGAAGCCTTGATTTTTAGGTCCTCAAGAGAGACACAAAACCACTTGTGTGTTCACATAAGGAAAATCCTCTAAATCTCCTATTTTTCTTACTCTTTCTCAACCAAGTCAGTCTCCTGAAACCTTGAATAACCTCAGTGGCTTTCCAACACAGGGAATATCTCTTCTAACTTATTTATCAGTATCTAGTTCCTTGTTAGATGTAACTAGGGCATTAATTTGTGTTCTTAAGATGCTGACAAGAGGAAAGAGAGAGAATTGTTAGGCCAATGAGGACACTGAACAAACCTTTAAAATGTAAATTGAGTGAAAGGAGGGGAATTGCAAATATGGATAATTCTTCATTAACCAGATTAATAGATTATACCGTGCAAAGTGCAGCTTTTTGTGAGCCAAAGGCTCACAATCAAAATTCTACCACACACTTAAAATTCAAATGGAAAAGGCACTGGTTATGGCATCAGCTGTCTTATTTATGCAATGGTTGTATTAATCATAGCTCTCTCCCAGGATTATAGTTAAGATCAAGTGAAAAAATTGAAAGTACTATGTAAATGGTGGTTGTCTCTTCTACTGACACCCTGGGAAAGGATATTTAAAGTTTGACACAGTTATGTTAAAGACAAACAGGTCTTCCTGTACCATGCTTCTTTCTTTGCATAAGTTAGCTAAATATAGAGAATGCAAAGATGTGTGACATCACATTCTGCCTTCAAGGATCTCACCATCCAGAAACAGAAACAATTAAGCAGACATCTATAGTAGAGACAAGAGTCCTAAGGAAGAGAATATGAGTAGGAAAACCTGGGAAGGCTCTGGAAAGAAATCACTGTGGAGCTAAGACAAGAATTACTAAAAATAAGAGAGAAAGGGGAAGAGAAGGAGAGCTCCAGCCATGAAAAAAATAACTAGAGAAAGAGATAGAACCAAAAGGAAATTGATTGTAAAAAACACAGGATCACAATTTAATCATGACAGAGGGTAGTAATATCCATCATTCAAGAAATAATGGAGCAATCATTATTGGAAATATTGATGACAGAACTTGCAATATGTAATATTTTCATGTTATTATGTGTTCAGCATTTTCTGCAGTGGTAAATGAGTAGTGTGTGCAAGGAGGTGCTAATATTATTATTGTTGCAGAAGTTATGCGGTAGAAATATCAGCAGCAATACAAATGATAATAATAGTAATAATAGTATTTTAGTTAGTTCTGTATGCCAGCTATTGTAGTGAGTACTTTATATTAATGGCCCAAATTGATCTTCAAAAGAATGACATTGGAAGCATTATTATTATTATTATCATCATTTTGTAAGTTTTGAAACTGAGGCTCAGAAAAGTGAAATAAATTGTATCAGCTTATACAACTGATTAATGTTTGATAGAATCTGTTGGCACCTGGCCACGGAGGCTTACTGAACCTTAGAAATCAGGAAAGCCAAAGACCCCGAGACTGCTAGGACATGTTCGGGAGCTGTTGACGCCATTACCTCCCCCTCTAATATTTAGCATATTTAGCCAGAAATAACTCTGATGATCTA
>CAUYQG010031293.1:0-35837 GCA_963574415.1 Tarsius wallacei | reverse complement strand
TTTCTTTTTTTTTTTTATTATTCAATATTTTTTATTATGATATTGTGGGGTACAGTTAAGGGTTAGGTGTACAAATATGCCTCGCTCAGGCACCCTTGTTGATAGGAAGTGTCTCCCCGTCCCCAGACAGATATTTACTACCATTGTTCACAATAGCAAGAACCTGGAAGCAACCATGCTGTCCATCAAAAGAGGACTGGATTAAAAAAATGTGGTACCTATACACGATGGAATACTATGCAGCCATAAAAAAAGAACAAAATCATGAATTTCGCAGCAACCTGGATGGAACTAGAGTCTATAATACTGAGTGACCTCTCACAGAAACAAAGATCTGAGTATCACATGTTCTCACTCATATAGTAGACCTTGATCATCCAACGTATTACCATAAGAAAATGACTGACAGTAGTGGGAAACGATGGGGGGGTTCGAGGAATAGGGGAAGGGATTAATGGCAGTAAATACTTGTCTGGGGATGGGGGGACACTTCTTATCAACAAGAGTGCCTGAATGAGACATATTTGTGTACCTAACCCTTAACTGTACCCCTCAATATCACAATAAAAAATATTGTATATAAAAAATAAATAAATAAATAAATAAAGCATTGATATGTACCAAAATGAATATGACATTTACCTAATGGTTCATTGGTTAGGTCAGTTCATTTTACCAAATACATAGATATTTTCTAATCTTTTTGTTAAAACAGATTAATCTGCCATATTAGATTAGAATAAACCTTCTAGTGTTTTAAGTGTGTATTAGATTATTTATTTCAGAATAAACTCATAGAAGTTGGATTACTAGACCATAGCATATGAGCATTTTATTTTTTTATTTGCTTAAATTTTCTATTTTAATTTGGGGTATATGTTAGGTTTGTTACATAAGAATATTGCATAATAGTGAGATATTGGCCATGAATTCATTGCCTAGTAACAAGTTCAAAAACTGTTTTGAGCAGTAGAAAAGGGGTCCTGATAGGTGTATTGCATCAAGCGAAGAGTACTTTGAAGGAGACTTAAAGGTTAAACATGCAAAAATAAATGCACATAGTTTTGGGTTCTTCTCCTATGTGCTATCATCATCATATAAGTAAAATCATTTTCAAATAAATTTGTTAATTAATAATTTTCCCTTATTGAGTCTGCCACCCTGGTGATGGACATGATACCCAGTTTTCAGCCTTTAGCCTCACTCAGTCTCTCCCCACTTTAGCAGTGACCTAATTCCTACTGTTCCCATCCTTGTGCCCATGTATGTACAGTATTTAACTGCTGCATATTAGAGAGAACATATGGTATTTGATTTTCTGTTTCTTTGATAATTCATTCAGGATGATAGTCTCTAGTTGCAAACATGTTGATGCAAAGGACATGATTTTACTTTTTTATGACTGCATAATGTTCCATGATGTACCACACTTTGCTTATATATTCTACTATTGATGTGCACCTTGGTTGATTCCATGTTTTTGCTATTGTGGATAGCACTGTAATAAATTTGTGTATGCATGTGCCATTTTGGTAGAGTGATTTGTGCTGGGTATATAACCAGTAAAGTGATTGCAGGGTCAAGAGTAGTAAGACTATTTTTAGTTCTTTAAGAAATCTTTAAATTGCTTTTTATCAGTATACATTGTTTTAAGACTTTAGTAAAAGCCATCCCAAGAGATGGAATCTCATTATGGTTTTGATTTGCATTTCTCTGGTGATTAGTGATGTTGAACATTTTTTCATATGTTTGATGGTCACTAGTATGTCTTCCTTTGAGAAGTGCCTGTTCATGTTTTTTGCCCACTTTTTAATGGGGTTATTAGTTTTTCTCCTATTTATTCATTTGAGTTCTTTGTAGATTCTGGATTTAGACCTTTGCCAAACACACAGTTTACAAATATTTTCTCCCATCCTGTAGGTTGTTTGTTAACTCAGTTAATATTTATCTTGCTGTGCAGAGCTCTAGAGTCTGATTAGGCCCCACTTGTCAATTTTGTCTTTTGCTGTTTTTACTTTTGAGATCTTGGTCATTAATTCATTGCCTAGGCTGTTGCCCAGAAGAGTGTTTTCTATACTTTCTTCTAAAATTTTTATAGTTTGATATTTTATGTTTAAGTAGTTAATCCATCTTGAGTTTGTGTATATGGTGAAAAAGGAAAGAGTCTAGCTTCATTTTCCACATATATTTAGTCAATTTTCCCAGCACCATTTGCTAAATAGGGTGTCTTTTCCCAAGAGTTTGTTTTTGTCGACTTTATCTAAGATGAGATGGCTGTATGCCAGCAGTTTTATTTCTAGATTCTCAATTCTGTTCCATTGTTCTACGTGTCTATTTTTGTACCAGTACCATTCTGTTTTAGTTACTGTTGCCTTGTAGTAAAGTTTCAAGTCTGGTAGTGTGATGACTACAGTTTGTTATTTTTTGCTTAGAATTGCTTTGGCTACTTAGGCTTTTTTTTCTGCTTTCATATGAATTTAAGTATTTTTTTTTTCTAGATCTGTGAAAAATGATACTGGCAATTTGATATGGACTGTGTTGAATCTGTAGATTGCTTTGGATAGTATGGACATCTTGATGATATTGATTCTTGATCCATGAGCATGGAAAGTTTTTTTTTTTCACATTTATCTATGTTGTTTTTAATTTCAGTATTGTTTTGTAGTTCTCATTGTAGAGGTCATCTTTCACCTCCCTGATTAGATGTCTTTGAAGGGTGTGTGTGTGTGTGTGTGTGTGTGTGTGTGTGTGTGTGTCTGTGTTTTTTGTAAATGGGGTTCTCTTTCTGATTTGGTTCTCAGCTTGAATGACATTGGTATATAGAAAGGCCACTGATTATTAGTTGTTGATTTTGTATCCCAAAACATTACTTAAGTCGCTTATGAGTTCTAAAAATCTTTTTGTGAACTCTTTAGGATTCCCTAGTTATATAATCATATTATATGTGAAGAGAGAATTTAACTTCCCCTTTACCTATTTTGATGCCTTTTATTGCTTTCTCTCACCTCGTTGCTCTGGCTACATCTTCTAGTGCTATATTGAATAAGAGTTATGAGAGCAGGCATCCTTGGGTTGTTCCAGTTTTTAAGTTTGCTCCACACCCTCAGCATTTTTTCCAAACCAGGTATCTTTCATATCAACTTAAACTTATCTATACTTGTACTGTACATGCAGGACTTTTTATTATAGAAAGAGCATTTAACACAAGATCTACCCTGTTAAGTTTTTAAGTATACTACTCAGTATTGCTAATTAAGGGAACAATATTGTCAAGCAGATCTCTATAACTTATTCATCTTGCCTTGTGGGGATTTTTATGGCTCTTGTTATGTATTGGCATATTGTTGTTTTCCAATTGAATATATCAATTTCAATTATCATTACATTTTGTTTAAGTCTTATTATTGATTAATCTACACCATCTTCTTGTGTATTAAGTAAAATAGAATGGCTTTAATGTACATTTCTTCATTACTGTGGGAGATGAACATCTTCCCAAATTATTGATTAACTTTTTTTGTATGAAGTGAACTTTTTATTTAAATTTTTCTATTATCATTTTGGATTTTAAAATTTTTTTATAAATTTAAGCAAATTATTTTTGTATAATACAAAATAACCAAGTATGTTATGCTTACTATTCAAAATTTCACTTAGTTTTTTCATAATTATGGCATATTTCATGAGTCATATAAGGTTTTATAATTCATGCAAATGAGTCTTGTAATCTATGTGGTGGTCTATTGCTTCAAATTTGGATACTTTTCTATACACCGTTCTAACAAATATTTATTCAACTTTCTGATGTAATTTACATTTTTATTTTTCCTACATTTAACTCTTAATATTTTTCTTAGCCAGAAACATGTTCAATTATCTCTTTTCAAAGGAAACTAAATTTGGATTTATTTCCAATAATATGACAGATTATTCAGAGTGAAGTCGGGGTTACAGGGGAAAAATCACCTATAATTACTAGAAAAAAACATATAAAATGTTTTACATATGAAGCATAAATGGAAAAGAAGTTACAGAAAGTCCCATTTCCCAAAAGAAGAAAACAGTGAGAAATAGTGAAAAATTTGACTACATTAAAAATTAAGTTACTACTCATCAAAAAAAACATAGCAAAGTTCAAAGAATGTGGAAGAAGAAGTTAAAAACTGGGAAACAATATTTGAAACACATAGAAAATATATTTGAAACACATACAAACCAGCCTAAATATATAAGAAACTTCTATAATTAAGTGTACATAAAAATAAAAGAGAAAGGAATGGATGGCTTGTAAATATTTGAAAGATGGATACAATTTAAGACCATATAGAATTGTAATTTCACCCCATCAGATGGCAATTTTCCCAAATTTTGATTACCAGCTTCAATTTTTCACTAAAATCCAATCTCATGTCTCCAATTTTCTACTTTATATCTGCACTTGGATGTCAACGTTTGTTCTAACTTACTCTTTTTGTTATATTTACTCTTTTTATAACTTTATACTTCTGTTTCTCAGGCCAAAAACCTTGGAATCTTTCCTGACTACATTCTCTGACATTTTGTCAGGGGCACTCATTCTGTCATTGAATCTGCAGGCTATAAAATAAATTTAAAACTTACCGCTTTTTACAACTTCCTCTGCTACCACCCAGGTAGAACAATTATATTCTAATAATTTACTAGCTGTTCCCTTTCTTTATCACAACCTATTCACATGACAGGAACCAAGTGATTGGTTGAACGTGGAAGTAAGGATTATAGTTCATTAGAACAGAGAAAAATTATTTGCTAGAGCCTTTACTGCATACCAGGTACCAGGGTTTATAACTTAGAAAGGGAACTACATCTGCAGCAGTCACGCTAGAAGACATCGAACCTTGGTTAATTTTACTGTATGACAATACCATCCTCACTGATCTTTGCTATTTATACATTTGAATGAGGATACTATAGGAATCAGCAATCTAAGCTTTCCAGACAATATTGTTTTAACCATATTACAGTTGTATACCTCAACATGACTGCTGGGCCGGGAAGATTCTTCAGAAAATGGTTCAGGGACTAGCACCGTGGCTCAAACCGGCAACTTCAGCACTTGGAAGGCCAGGTAAGAGGATTGCCTGAACGAAGATTGCCTGAACACAGGAGTTCAAGTTCAGCCTGGGCAACATGGCGGGACCTCATCTCTGAAACAACAACAACAACAAAAAACTGGCCCTGCTTGGTAGCACATGCCTATAGTCTCAGCTACTGGGGAAGATGAAGTGAAGGAGAAAGAGAGAGAGAAAGAGAGAGTGTTCAGGTTATCAGGTTAGAGTCATTATCCAAAAGCCAATAAAGATTGACTAATACTTGCTTTTACACATTACAAAGTTCTCTTACAAAATGACAACAATTTGTTTTGGGAAAGACCAAGTAGGTGCATTTGCTGGTTATAAAAGGCTACTTCTCTCAAGTTTCCCAGCTCTCATTTTATTCAAGTATATCTAAGTTAAGAACAAATTCACATTTTTTTTATCTGGGAAGAAGACATAAGCCATTTTTTACTTGATTTGTTTTGGTTTTTGAGAGGCTCAAGTAATATCTGTGTTTGACAGACTAAATTTTTTAAAATAAAAATAAATTAATGGTTTTATAAGTTAAATATTATCTGCCCCCACCCCAATAGGACTGGAAATACACTTGGGTTGTGTTCCTCATTTTACCAATATTCCCATACCAAATTAAAATGCTAATCAAAGTGTTTCCAAAGAATTTGGTGCTTTACTCACCAATCTACCCTTCAAAATTTGGTAAAAGGAGAGATTCATAGTAGGTCATAATGACCTGAGTGGGAGAAAGAAGCAGCATGATATCCTAACTCATTTCCATCCTCTGGAATCTTTGAACTCCTTTCTCTATATCACTTCAAGTGTTTCTGGTCTCCTGCTGACATTTAGAACAGGCTGTTTTGTATCTAGATTTGTATTAGATAATAGAATACAACTGCCCATGATATATTAGTGAATACTAAATAGTATTAGCTAAGCATCAATCACTTATTAAATTCAGTGCAATAATGAACGAACTCCTATGCCACTATAAATCATTGGCTATACTGTACAGCATCATGCACATAGAGATAACCCCTTGTCCCTTATTCTTCCATATAATTTCAAATACAACACAAGACCTGAAGAAGTGTTTTTAAAAATCTGTTATATGATGCCAATTTATAAATCAGTCATATATTAGTCAGAACAGAAACTAATGCTTTCTAAATTAATCAATAATGAATATTTTGAAAAGGTAAAAAATAATTTATTTTAGGATGCTTTCAATGACAAAAGTCAACATAAAACCCAAATTGGCAAAAGCAATAAGGAATGTAGAGCTACCTGACTCTATATATGGATGGTAGTAAGGATTTGGCTCATATTTGGTCTGATGTTGGATCAATTTCTAGAAGACTCTCTGCATGTTGTTTACTGTTACATGTTAGTTTTATCCTCAGTTGGGTTCTCTGGAGCTGAAAAAAATGGATACGGAAGTTTAAAGCTTCATATTCTTAAATGCTGCTTTCCAGAAGGTGATGTAACATACACTCATATAATTTCTTACAAAAAGTCCAAGCTTTTCTGAAATGGAGTCACCCAAGGGACAGCTTCTATAGTTTAGGAACTTCTATGCACTGATATACCTGAGTAACATTAGCATATCAGTAAGACATTGAGGGGAATTGTCCTTGTTAGAACAAGTAGATGCTACCCCTGTAGATGGAAGTGAAGTTGATATAAATCATTCTGCATAGTAGCCATCTAACGTGGGGGCAGGGTGTTAAAAGAAAGGTGGAATGGTGTTAAAAGAAATTGTCACTGCTGGACAGCTCAAAAAATAAAGAAAAACCCATGGGAATCAAGTCCATTAAGGAAAAAAGGCATGGTAACTTTGTAATATTGGTTTGGTCAGATGGAGGGAGACAGGTTAATAAAATAAGCTCAAATAATATTTTTGTTTTGTTACATTACTAAAGTTTCCAACTTAAGGAGTTGAGCATCTGATTAGCTTATTCTAGGACACAGGCATTGTGCTTTTCCAAATAAAGCTCAATTGATTTTTGCTGACAAGTGTTTTAAGATTTAATCCAATGGAAATAGGATTGATATCATTCATATCCAGAATTGTCAAAACAGGAGAAATCAATGCCAACTTGAAAAGTTATAAGCGATTTATAAGAACGTTTGTTTTCATTATTTTTGTATAACTTGAGTTTTTTCATTTGTTTTCTCAAAGTGAAATTACCTTGCAAGAGTACTTAAAGTCAGTTTACAGTTTAATTTCACTTAATATTTTCACCAATTAATTATATGATGCTATATCAACATACTCACTGGTTTTGCTAATCATAGCAACATTGGGTAAAGGAGACTAACATCTTAATGGAGTTCAAAACAATGATGGTTAAATAGAAAGACGGTCATACATTTTCAAGATTAATACAATTACAGTCCACTAACTTAAGAAATGAGCCTCCAAATTCATTCTTATAACATGTGCAGTTTTTGACAATAATCGGTACGGAAAAAATACTGTTATAAAATTAGTTAGATCTTTAAAAAATAAAAAATATAGAATAACTGATATTCCATAGACTATATATTCCATAGTCCATATATTCCACATACACTAACAAGGATTATATGCTTGTCCTGGTAAAATATAGGGGAAGTTTAAGACACAAGTAGACAACTCAATGGGCCTCAGCACTATCTGTTTCTGTAAATTGGGTAAAAAGTTCAAGTCAGGTGATACAAAATAAAACTTTTAGTCATAAGCATTGTCTCTGGAAAAAGCAAGTGCCACTTTCCAATAAAAAATAATTTTAAAAAAACCATGTATACACGCACACACACACATACACCAGTTATATTTCTGTAATCTGGGAAAAATGAAAATTCTCTTTGACACTGTCTTTATTCTTAACTTCCCTAACTACCACAAAGAGGAAGCTTATATGTGATAAGAAAACCAAAATAGAAAACGGTATGGAGAGAAAGAGAGTGAAAAAGTCAGACCACAACACCGAGAAACAAAGTCAGTGTCTGGATCTATACAAGAGTGAAGATGCTGAAACTTTGTGTAGTCAGTGCTACTTTTGATACCCAGAGTCTGGAAATTTTAAGGAGGAAGAAAATATAAAGGTCTGAAAGTAACACGATCAAAGAGTCCTACCTCATCTGTAAGCACAGTGGTAGAGTATGAGTTTGGGAGAAAATGTAGTCTTCACTGAGAATGTTTCAGAAGATGTGATCTCATGAAAAATGCAGATTTTAGTTATTCAAGAAGGACTACATTTCAGAGGGAAAAGAAGGTGAATTCATGGGGAGAGAATTGGATGTAATAGGTAGAATATAAACAATGAAGTAAGTAGTAAATGACTTAAATAGGAAAAAAAATGTAATGTGGTTAGACTGATGTTCTCAATGAAGAATGTCTTAGTGAGGCTTAGAGTTTTAAGAGAGGGAATGGTGGAGTTCTTGATAGAATCATGTTACTTTGGGGGCCAATCATACCTTCCTTCTAATATTGATATGAAGCTGAAGTGGGGACTCAATCAAAGAATAGCACCTATTTTTGACACACACAATCTTTCATCATTAAATTGCATATATATTAAACGCAACTTTGTACAAGTAAATGTTCTCGGCTTTTGAGAATATAGCAACAAACAAAACAACAAGCGTTTTCTTCTTTCTTAGTGCTTAAATTTTAAATTGGAGGAAACAGAAAATAGATAACTTAGTATGTTAGAAGATAATTAAATTATGAAGAAAAACAAATGTACAGACAACGCAAAGATGGTAGAAAGAAAGTGCCAGAACGGTGGTTTCTATTTAAAATAAAAGAATGCCAGAGAGGGTTTCACTAAAAAACTAACATATGAACAAAGATAGATATGATGTAAAATGTAAGATATTTTGGGCAGAGGAAAGAGCATAAATACATTTCCTGAAGTAGCCAAGCGTCTAAAATTATCAAGGAAGAGCAAGAATGCTAGCAAAGAGAGAGGAGAAACAGCAAAATAAAAAAGAATGGAGATGAATCAGAGATAATATTAGGAACAAATATGAGGCTTTTGAGGTCATTCTAAACATATGAATTTCATTATGAAAAAGATCAATAAGTCAATAAAAGACATAGGAAAGTTTTGAGTTGAGCAAACATATGTGAATTATGTTTAAAAGGATCACTGAGGTTATTCTTTTAAGAACAAATGCCAAAGGATTAGCATCAATGGCTAAAGCTAAGAAACCAATTAAAAAACTCTTGTTTTAATTCAGGCAAAGAATGATGGTAGCTTGATCCAGGACATATGAATAAGAAGTGGTCAGATTTTTGAGGTATGTTCTGATGTCCAGAGTCATCTGCATTTGCTGACAGCTTTTATATTAGGTTTGAGACAGAGAGGTGAGTCAGGATGAATCCAAATATTTTATATTAAGCACACGAAAGGATGGAATTTTTATTTTAGGAAGATAGGGGTGTAAAAGACATTTTGTTTTGTTTTGGAGATATCACAAATTCTTTTTGAATATGTAAATTTAGATGTTTATCCAACTAAGGCATCAAGTTAGCAAGTTAGCAGTTGCATTTATAAGTCAAGATTTTAAGAAGATTTTGATCAAGATATTTGTATTATTTATATGTAGTCCTTATGGATGGATTAAATGCCAGAATATTGGAGACCATTTTGAAAGATGCTGTATGCGAGCCATTGGGTTGACAACTTACACCCTAAAAGGTTTAGAAATAAAGCACACACACACATTTTCCTATTGTACTTCTAATTTTTATTTAATTACTGTTTAACTATAGCTAATTTAGTTTCCTAAAGATTGTGTTAAACCCGCAATAGCCTCGTAAAGACATCCGTCTTGTGTGTTTGTGTGTGTTTATGTGTGTGTGCGTTGTTGTGCATTTATGTTTGTGTGCCTGCTTGTTTGAGTTGACAGAACAAATAATAATTTTTGCAGCCTACCTGTAAGACACCAGCAGAGAGATATACTGTGACAAAAACAAACAAACAGACACAGGGGAGCTTTTAGAGATGATGAATATGTTTATTACTTTGATTATGATACTGGTTTCCCAAGTGTATCTGTTCAAATTCACCAAGTTATATTTATTAAATGTATAGTTTTTTGTGTATCAACTACATTTCAATAGTGTTGTTAAAAATTAAACCATACCCCGCTTTTACAAAAGCAAAGTTAGTAAACTGAGTTGATTAGAAATTTACCAGAAACAAGGGACACTGCCAAATAGATAGGTTAAGCAGCTTGAACACTTGAGTTTTATAAAATTTTGATGCAGAAACTTCAGTTATAGAATGGATTTGTGACTACAGATAATGAATTGAGTCTTGACAATGATTTGCTAGAATTTATGAACTGGGGAATCTGATGAGTTTAGTGTTTGTGAGTGGTTGATTGTTGAGACAATCTGTGCTTAAGCAATTTGTGTTAATGTCTTCTGGCAATATTGAAATATCACTGAGTCCTAGAATGTTACTGCAGAAATAGATTGAATTTCAGCTTTTTATATTTTTAAGTTGGCATTTCCTTAGCTTTCCTGTACTCATTCTCTTTGGTCATTGGTAAGCCACCACTATAAAACATACAACATGTAATCAATGATGTTTAGTTCAGATCTATACTATTTGTCAAAGTATCTGTAGCCATACCTTTCAACCAGTGTTAGCTATCGTTTATATTGAATCATCACTTCTGGGTTATCTGATGAAACCTTCACTAAATGGCAACTTTAAAGACCCTGAATATAACACATTTGAATAATACAATGAAGAAAAATGCTTATAATATTTAGAACTTATAAACCATATACAAGCTGTTTACCAACCATGGACAACTAAAACCAAGATAATAAATCCAATCCTTAATCTGCACAACCTCTGGTATCAGATATGGGTATATCTACCAAATGGCTATTTTTTCAATATCTATTATTTCCAGTTTACTCAGTAATGTCATGTAGTGGTTTGAATGGTGGCCCCATCCAAAGATACGTACACATTGTAATCCCTGAAACCTATCAATCTTACTTTATTTAAATAAAGAGTTATTGCAGATGTCATTAAATTAAAATTTTTGAAATGAGATTCTCCTGGATTATCCAGATTGACCCCAAATCTAATAATAAATGATCTTATAAAGGATACACAATGAAGAAAACAAACGCAAAAAAGAAAGTGATGTGAAGACAGAGGCAGAAATTGAAGCGTGCTCATAAATCAAACAAGCCAGCAGCCCCCAGAAACTATAAGATGCATGGGATAGATTTTCCCCTCAAGCCTCTGTAGGAGTGCCCTACCCACACCTTGGTTTTGGGACTTCTGATCTCCCAGACTATCAGAGAATAAACTTCTGTTGTTTGAAGTCACAAAATTTGTAGTAATTTGTTACAGCTGACATTGGAAGCTAATATACATTAAAAATCACAGAAAATCTGTTGGGAAATTGAAACAACAGTCTTTACTAAGAACAGCATATGATCAAACACAAAAGTATTATGTCTATAATTGCACTATATTGAAATGTCACCTGTCTAGTCTCGGAAACTTTCTGAGCAAATGTATTTAAAACGTTAGTGGTACTTTCACTTCCACAAATTGCTGAATAATAGCCTAAAATACATTTTCACCATTTTGACTTCCTTGAAATCATAAAATGGACATGAGAAAGCGTTTCCCAATCCCCCCTTGCAAGTTAAGATTTTTATGACTCAAATTGAGGCCAAATTTATTCCTTGCATGACTACATTTTAAAGATCATATTGTCTAGATTATAGTTACTGTCTTTAGTCTAACTGTGCCTGTTCTCGTTGGGCTAGTTGCATGCTGCCCACATACTTATAAATAAGTACATAAACTCTTTACTACATTGTCCTCAAATTACACACTTTGGGTTAGCATGTGTTTTCTTTTGCAACTTTACAAGATCCACTTACTTAATATACATTTCTCACTATAAAATAAAAATGGAAAATATTCTCCAACAAGATTTCTGTCCTTACTGCCATATATAACACATAAGTGTCAAAATTAATCTGTATACACCAATAAGAAAACCTGAGTGAATATTTTTGTATCTATAGCTGCATGTATCTGTTACAGCTGCATTAAAGTAACCCATATTGAGTGGTTTATACAACAAAAATGTATTCTCTTAGAGTTCTGGAAGTTAGAATTCTGAGATCAAAGTACTGGCAGGGTTGATTCCTTCTTAGGTTTGTTGGGGAGAATCTGTGCCGTGCCTTTCTCCTAGATTCTGGTGGTTTGCTGGCAATTTTTGATGTACTTTGGCTTGCAGATGCACCACTGTAATCTTTACCTGTATCTTTATGTGACATTCACCCTGTGGGAAAATCTGTATGTATGTCCTGGATGTATCCTTATATGGACAGCAATCATATTGGACTTAGAAACTACTCTAGCAACTTCATTTTAAGTTACTTGTCTCTTTAAAACCTTATTTGCTAATTAAGATCATATTCTGAGGTACTAGGGGATGAGAGTTTTGCACCTTTTTGATGGACACAATACAATCCTTGTGAAATGTGACATATCAACCACACAAAAGGAAAATGTATACATTAGTATGTCCTTAAATTTGCGGCATTTATCAAAAGTGCTTATCTTTTGAGTCAACAATTTTAAGACTAAGAATTTATCTTAAAGGTAAACTCACACAAAAAGGTCCTTTTAGAATTCATTCATTAAAGATGGCTAATATTGAAATATTAATTTGAACATTAGAAATTAGAGTAAAAAATGAAAACACCCTAATATCTCTTAAAAAGCTGTTTACGCAAATTAAGATGTACTATACTAAATTTATAGAATGAGGTACTGTTTCACAGAGAATGAAGTCAAAGAAAGACAATTTTTGAGTATAACAAAATTTTAAAAGTTAAGTTCAAACCACTAATTACAATATAATACTTCTGAAATATAAACATATAACTATATAGCCCTAGAAAATGGCCACAATTCTGTCATTCAAATTTTTAATATGATTACTTCTAGAGAGTGAAAAACCACTGTGTGAGATCAAGAAGGTGATGTCAGATGATGCATTTTACTTTGGCCTTTATTATTTTTGAAATGATTGTATTAACTATTTTTATAACAAACTAAACTTACCATTAAGTTATGGGGAAGAAAACTAACAGATTACTGGTTTATGTTAAATTTCTCTTTAAATAAAAAAATAAAAGAGATTTTTATTGGTAAGTAAAAACGTTTCTATGTACTACAAGAAACGCTGCAGATTATGCTTCCCCCCTATACCTCAAGGACTGATTTTTCCCAAACAATTTGTTTATAGAGTCTGAAACTATGACACTCATTTATTCATCACATAATTCTTGAGTTTCTGTTGTATACCAGGCATTGTTCTGTGTGCTTAAGATAAACCAAAATTCAAAACTGGTAAGATAAAAAGTCTCTGTCCTTGTGGAACTTACATTCTGGTAGAGGAGAGATAACATATACAAGATAAATGTATATATGCATGCATATCTCCATCCGTCATCTCTTTGCTATTGCTAACTAAAGAAGAAAAAGAGAAAATGTTGCAGTTCTCTCTGAGAAAGTGATATTTATGTAAACAAATAAGAGAGGTGCTCAGTTGAACCATGTGGATATTCAAGGAAAGATTATTCCAGGCAGGGAAAAGTGCTAAGTTCTTTTAAATATGTGCGGCTGTAATATTTGAGAAACAGTGTAAAGACCTTGGTAATTGAAGCCAACTACACAAATAGTAGGAAATTAAATAAGCAATAGCAGGGGCAAAATCATGTATGACCTAATATGTCATTGTGAAAACATGTTTTGCACTGGAAGGGTTGGATGCCACTGAGAAATTCTGAGCAAAGGAGTGATATGTTCTGACACACATTTAAAAAGGGGTGTTGGTAATTATGGAGGAAACAAACAAAAAGCAGCCATGTATAGATCCATAGCTTTAGAGAAGAGAGTAGCCTTAGAGAAGAGAGTAGCACAGGTGTCTACAGATAAAACAGTAACTGTTGGTACTTTATTCAGCAAATAAGGGTATAGAGTTGCAATAGTTTCAATGTTTCAGAATAGGTTTATTATAAAGAAAAAATAGGTATTCTTAGCTTTATTTAAAATATGCATAAAATATTTTCTTTATATTTCATTGGAATTGTAGCATGACTAGGACAAATTTCAATGACAATTTTCCAAATTCTTACCTCTCCTTGGCCTTTGTGTGGAAAGGAGATGCTGTCAAAGGATAGAGTAGAGTTATTTTCATTACTGTCTCCAACAAAGGGTCACTCATGACTCTTATATGAGAGAGAATTCAGATAGCAAGTATTCTTGGAGCATTGTAGAAGAAACTACTAAAACCTAGTCAACAAGTCATTGTTTGTCAAAAAATAGCAATTCTCTAAGGAAAAAAAATCAGTTATAGTCCTTTATTTTAGAAATGATTTTTAGGATTTTAAAAAATTCTCCTTCTACTAAAAACAAGCCTTTGTAACTTTTACACAGTCTATTACTAATTACCAAGCCATTCACTTATATGATGTGAGATGAGTGTCTGTGTGATCATCAAAAATGAATCTTTGACATTCTTCAATATTTTCATGTTGAAAAAGCACCTGAGAAGTCTCTCAAATCCAGATTCCTATATGCCATCTCTAGAGATTCTGAGTAGTAGGATTTGACTGGTGCCAAAGAACATGCATTGCAGAAAATTCTGATTAAAGAAGAGGTCTGAAAAATTGAACATCGACGCCTTGAATTTTCACTGTAGTTGAACTTCATCAATTTAATTTCTATATGTGGCCTTAATTCTGTCATACATTGGAGTAACTTCCCCCATCTTCACTCACTCTTTGGGATTAATGCTTCTAGCTTATATTCCTTGTGCCATAGCTCATTTAACATAGTTATTGAAACTTTTGCACTAGGAAGAAATTATGGTAGTAAGCTAATCCCTATAAACTACAAAGTTCCAATTGGGACATTGTGTTAGGGAAAACATGTTGAGATCAGTAAGGGAGACTTCTTCCATGGAGAGAGGTACAGTTTTCAAGTTGTGAGTCCTTAAATACATGGTATATATAGGGTATAGACATACATTTGTGGGCAAGTAAGTCTAAAAACTACATATATATTCTCCACATTTTTGAAAAATATATACTTTCTAGTTATCTCCACTGAAATAACTAAGAGACAATAACAATATAGTAGTAAAAGAACAACTTAACAGTAACTTTAGTCACTCACATTTTCATTTTTTAATTTTTATTTTAAAGATGTAGGGTATGAGTCAGGATTGGTGACATAAGTAGTTTATGTACAGATGAAGTTTGGGCCTCCCACTGGACTTCACTTCACCTGTATTAGAATCAGGCAGATTTATTGATGTTATGTGATCCCTCTCCCACCCAACCCCGGCAATGTCATGCTACTGCCAATCCCTTTCTTGTAGTATTACCCTAGATGTTCAGGATCCACTTATGAATGAAAACATGTGCTACTCAGTTCTTTGTTTCTGTGATAAGTCACTTAGTATAATAGACTCTGAATCTATCCACATTGCTGAGAAATCCATACTTTTGTTCTTCAATATGGCAGCATAATATTCCATTGTGAATATGTACCACATTTTTAAAAAATCCAGTCCACTTTTTCGATGGGCAGCACAGTTCCTTCCATGTTTTTGCTATTGTGAATATTGCTGCAACAAATATGCCTGTGCAGGTATCTTTTTGGTAGAATGATTTGAGTTCTTCTGGGTATATTCCCAGAAGAGGGATTGCTGGATTGTTTGGAAGGCTAATTTCTAATTCTTTTAGAAACTCACATTTTTGAGTGTCTTATTTTATTTTCTTAATAACCAGTACTACTATCTACCAAGTCACAGAGGTATTCCCTACTCAGGATGTGACCCTCTGTATCTCCGAGTGAATTTTTTAAAACTCTTTCACAACTACTAGGGCAACTATTCTCCTCCACTATTTTTTTCTTTTCATTCATGGTTTATTTCTGTCACTTTGCTCTGCTTGGACTTCATAGTTAACTCTGCTGGTTTCAAAGGTTTACATCCCCATTTACCATAAATATTGGAGTCTATAAAATTCTCTTTAGTTATAATTTAGCAAGTACACAATGGGTTATTTGACTTGTTTTCCTTCTTGGTCTGTGTATTCTGAATGAGATGAGCAACTTGAGTTTCAATATCTACTATTTTACTACAAGACCCAAATTTCTTTACTTATTAATGAGTAGAAAAATGTGCCAATTTTCTTACAAATCATTCTATTAAAAAAGAATAATAAAACTCTTCGTAGTTATCTTTACATTGTTTTCTTGAGGATTCTACAATAAATCAAATTGGCTTAACAGTAATTTCCTGTAATAAAAAAGTGTCTAACTACCTTGTCTTTACATTCAATGACACTCTTTCCTTTTAGAGATGAAGTATGTTTCTTTTTCCTTCTCAGTTACAGGGGCCTACCAAAGTCATAAGAACTGAATTAACTTTTAATGCTTGCTCTTTTCTTAGTGGCAAAAGGACACCAGGAATGAATGACTCTCACTGAATAAGTGCAAATAACAGAATAATACATGAACTTTCAGAATTTGCCCCATAAAGTCATTTTAAAGTAATTAAGTATCCAAATGTCTAGGTATCTTATTCATGTGCTTTATTATCCTTTTTGGTTGTTTAGGTTCATATCATAGCTATTTTGCATACATAGAATTCCTGTCATCAGTTTACTGCAAACATTTAATAGTCAACAATTGTATACTGACCATATTTTTAAAGTGTTCAATTCAGCAAGATTTTACAAAAATAAAATTTATAAATTATCATTTGAACATCTAATTTATTTCCCCTTTTACACATTTGTCTAATGAAATAGTGCAATTTTTGTAATGACACAAGAGTGTCATTATTTATTCCATAGACTCAAGCACCTGGAAGATTTAGCATAAGTTGAAAAACAGATTGGCTGAATATTTACTGGTGATGAATTCATAGACATTAACATCTCACATAGTAATTTTAGAAATTACTGAAATGTTTTGAGAGTAGTCAAATTATTCACATAGCTTTTTGGGCCTACTGTAGACAGTATGATGTATTTTAACTGAATATCTAAAATAGATCTCACACAGAAATATACTATATCTTCACCTCTAACTTTACTAATACTACTAAAAATAATTATAAATACAAAAAATGAATAGATATATTTTCAAAAAAATTCTTAGACTCAAACATTTCAAATAAAGTATGTAATATCATATTTGCTTATTAGATGGCAGAGTTATTTATTACCACAAATAAATATAGACAGATAAACTTGATTTATATTTTGGTTATTAAATTTATTTTAACCAAATAAAAGTGATAGATTTTATTTACAACGGAGTTCTACAAAACATACAAGGTGGAGCTGATACCGATCCTATTGAAAATATTCCAGGCAATCAACAAAGAAGGAATTCTCCCCAAATCATTGACTGAAGCTGACATCACACTGATACCCAAACAAGATAAAGCATCTCAAGATTTTTGCAGAGATGTTAGGACAAAGCAAAAATCATCAATAGATTATATGATACAAAATGTAATTATCAAAACCTGAAATCTTTAAAAGATCTAATATTTACAACATTAAGTATTTAATAGTGTTCTACTCCTTTTAGCAAACTAACATCAGCACCTTTTCAAAGTAAAGTAAGTGTTCTGAGCTGAGCTCCAACATATATAGAGCTTACACGTCATCCTTCTTGCCTTATACTAAGAAAAGGGTGGGACAAACTGAAACAAGAAAACAGTTAACAGAAATGTGTTTGCAAGATAAATTACCATACTGAAATCCAGAGAGAGAGATAGACAATCCAAAAAGACACAACTGAAGTAGAAGAAAAAGAAAATGGGGCAGAAGAAATATTTGAGATATCAGGGGGCTAGAATTTACCAAAATTAACAACAGACACCAAATTACGGATGAGTGACACTTAGAAGAACATAAAGCAGAATAAAAACACACACCAGAAAAGCATCTATGCATGTAGTATTCAAACTGCAGGAATCCAAAGACATAGAGATAAGCTTGGAAAAAGACTAATGAGGAGAGAGTAGACATTTTGTTGGGAGACATGCAAGAAAAGAGTGCAGTAAAAAGTGTTGAAAGAAAAACAAATAACTGATAAAGAATTTTATATCCAGAAAAAATTGTCTTCAGAAGAGAAAGAGAAATGAAATCTTTTTCAGACAAACAAAAAAAGGAGAATTCATTACCAGCAAATGTGTTCTGCAAAAAATGATAAATAACTCTACTATCTAATAAGCAAATATGATATTACATATTTTATTTGAAATGTTTGAGTCTAATATTTTTTTTGAAAATGTATCTATTCATTTTTAGTATTTATAATTGTTTTTAGTAGTATTAGTAAAGTTAGAGGTGAAGATATAGTATATTTCTGTGTGAAATCTATTTTAGATGAATATGGATCTAATTTTATAAAAAGGTGAGCATTTGAGAAGAAATAAAAAATAAAACGAAACCTTTTATTTTTCTTTGAATTGAGGATCCAACAGATGGCTGTTTAAAATAATAGTATCAATATATAAAGTGATTATGGCATATGGATGCATCCAATTAATAACAGAAATATGACAAAGGATGGGAGGGTGGATATTGGAATACTACTTTATAAGTTACCTGCAATCCACATGAAATGGAATAGTGTTATCTAAAAGTGGAATTAGCTTAGTTAAGTATAATATTGTGAACTTTAAGGCAACCACTAAGTTTTTTTTTAATAGATTTTTAATTGATATTAGTTAAAATTGATGAGAAGAGTTAAAAGATTAATATAAATGCTCAATTAAAAACAGAAAAGATGTTAAAAGGAAGTAGTTAATGAGAGTATTGTTTTTAAACATGTTGATACTGATCTAAATATGTCAGAAATGACCTTAATAGTGAATTATCACAATGGTGTCTTTAAAAAACTACTTGAATATAAAGACTGTGATAGATCAAAAGCAAAAGAATGAAGAAGGATGCACCATGCTTACACTATTTTTAAAAAGCTAAAACTATATTAATTTCAGACAAAACAAATTGACTTCAGAAAAAAAAAATATCAGGGATAAGCATCATAACAAATGATAAAGGAACCAAATTTTCAAACATACAATAGAATCATTAGTGTGTGTGTATTACAATAGACCATCAAAACTATGATAAGTTAAAACTGATTTTTCAAAAAGGAAGAAATAGACTGAAATCTAGAACAACAGGCAAATTCAAAAAGCCATAACTGCAGTAGAAGAGAAAATGGAACAGAACTACCTGAAATAACAATGGTCTAGAACTTACCAAAGTTAATGGCAAACACCAAATTACAGAAATAATAAATTAGAAAAAAAAACTATTATAACTGGAGACTTCAACCCCTTTCTTGTCAGTAATTGATAAAGCAGAAATAAAAAATAAGCTGACCTGAGCATCACTGCCAGGCAACTTGATGTCATTAGCCCTTATAAAATACTGTATCTGACAAAAGGATTTTAACACATTTGAAGAAATAGAAACCATACTATCTACACTGTCAGAACATAATATTAAACAATATATCAACAGAACGATAGCTGGGAAGTCCTCAAGTATTTGGAAGTTAAGCGACACACATCTAGATAATATATGGCTTTTTTTTTAAGCCTCAAGAAAATATTTTAGAATTTCAAAGTAAATATAAATTAAAGTAAACCTATCAGTACTATATTTGGAAGTGTAGCAAAAGCAATGCATAGAAATTTATAGTGTTAAATACATATATTGAAACGGATATAAGATCAATAATTTAAACTTCTACCTCAGGAAACAAGAGGATTATTTTAAAAACACATTTAAACCATGAAGATGAAAAGAAATAATTAGAAAAAATTAAGGCATAATGAATACAATTGAAAACAGATAAGCAGTAAAAGCCTAAAGCTAGTTTTTTGTTTGTTTGTTTGTTTGTTTGTTTTAAAGATAAATAAAAGTGATCTACCTCCTCTCAGTCTAAATAAGAAAAAAAGGAGGAGAACAATGACAATGATGAGGACAAGGAAGAGGAGAAGACAGAAGAGGAAGTGAAGAAGGAGGAGCAAAGGGAAAAGGAAGAGAAGGAAAGGGAAGGAAGAGGAAGAGAAATGTTTAAAATACCTATTTCAGAAACAAAAGTTATATCATTACTAATTATCTCATGACACTCAGATAATAATACAAGGACACTATGAACAATTTTTTACCCATGTAGTTGACAATTTAGATTAAATGGATGAATATTTTTTCAAAGATACAACTACCAAAACTCACAACAGGAGAAATATATAACCTATATATGTTAGAGATCAATTAATTTGAAAGAAGGAGTCTATAGCTATTAAAGTAGTTTAATCAATAAGTAATAAAATGTCAGGTCCAGATGGGTAACCAGTGTGTTTACCAAGTATTAACATAAGAAATGCTATGATTTTTTTCCAGACATTAGAAGTCTAAAGGACACTTCAAACTCATATGAGTTCAGCTAAAATAAAAAAATAACTGCAGAAAAAATATCTCATGAACACAGATTCAGTAATCCTCAAAAAAATAATAAATCAAATCCAACAATATATAAATAATTAAATGCCATGCCTATGTGGGATTATTTCTAGCATGAAAGGCCAATTACTCATTCAAAACTCCATCAGTGAGATCCACCACATCAAAAAACTTTTAAAATGAAATACTCAGGTATAAATCTAACAAAATAAATATAGGGCCTCTCATAAGTTATAAATATATGAAGATAACATTTATGCTCATGGATTGAAGCACTCAATGTTATTATGATGGCAATTCTTACCAACTTGATCTAGAGATTCAATATATTACCAATCAAAAACTAAGAAAATTATTTTGTGGATATTAATAAATTAAATCAAAATTTATATAAAGAAGCAAAGCATCTAGACTAGCCAACAAAAAATGAAAAACAACTGGATTATTCAACTGCCCACTTTCAAGGATTTCTACAAATGTATGTGTACGTAAATATGAAAGAAGGGACACAGATTATAGGAACAGACTAGAAATTCCAAATTCAGATTGACATAGATATTGTCATCAATTATCTTCAATAAAAGATCAAAGACAAGTCAATGAAGAAAGGAAAGTTTGTATAATAAGTTTTTCTGAAACAATTGTACATCCGCATGCAAAAACATTAATCTGGACACAGATTTTCACAGAAACTAACTCAAAATGGATCATAAACCTAAATTAATAATGGAAAGCTATAATATTTTAAAATACATTAGAAATTGGTATAACTTTGGAATTGTTAATGAGTTTTTAGATACAGCACCAATAATATACTCCATAATAGAAAAAAAGTAGAAGCTAGATAAGCTTTAGTAAAATTATAAACATTTCTACTGAAAAAGTATCTGTAGAGAGACTAAAAAGCAAGTCATGCAGTAAGAGAAAATACTTGCAAAACATATATCTGAAAAAAATATTTGTATCTAAAATACAAAAATCTTAAAATCAATAGTAAAAAAAATGGGAAAAGATCTGAACAGGTACCTTAACAAGTAATATATTCATACAGTAAATAAGCATATGGAAATAAATTCAACATCAGTAGAGATGTGTACATTAAAACAAAAATGAGATATACAAACTTATCATAATGACAATAATTTTTTTAAACAAATCTAATACCAACTGCTAGTAATTATGCAGAGAAACAGGTATTCTTACTCATTGCTGGTGGAAATGCAAAATGGTACAACCACTTTAGAAAATAGTTTGACACTTTTTCCAAAGTTAAACAAATCCTATCATGTAATCCTAGGTACTAGCCCAACTTAAAAACAATGCCCCTGGAAAAATCTGCATGTGAAAGCTTATAACTGCTTAATTGATAATCACCAAATACTGAAAGCAACAAAGATGTATTTTTTGTTGTTGTTCTTCCTGTATTTAATTTTTATTTGTTTATTTATTTATTTTATTATATAGATATGGGGTACAATTCAGGGTTAGGTATACAAATGTTGATTATGCAGGTACCCTTGTTGATGGGTTATGCCCCTCCCTCCCCTAACAGTTTCCCTCAACTACCAATCCCAACCCTTCCCCTGCCAGTTTCTCACTACTGCCAAGTCCCTCTTGGGAATATACCCGGAGGAACTCATATCATTCTACAAAAAAGATATCTGCACATGTATGTTTGTTGCAGCTATATTCACAATATAGCAAAAACATGGAACCAACCATGTTGCCCATCGAAGCTGGACTGGATTAAAAAAAAATCGTGGTACATTTACACAATGGAATATTATTCAGCCATAAAGAAAGACAAACATAAGGATTTTGCAGCAACTTGGATGGATTTGGAGTCGATCATACTCAGTCATCTATCACAGAAACAAAGAACAGAGTACCATATGTTCTCACTCATAAGTGGACCTTGAACAAAGATGCCTTTCAATAGGTGAAAGTAAAAAGAAAGTACAGTACATCTGTGCAATGATGTGTTATGTAGCAGTCAAATCACTGAGCTATCAAACAATTAAAAACATGGATGAACTTTAAATGCATAACACTAAATGAAAGCGGCCAGTCTGAAAGCATAACATACTAAGATTCTAATGATTTGACATTATAGAAGAGGCAAAATATTAAAACAGTATAATTATCAGTGATCATCAGTGGTTAGGGTTTTGGTGTTGGGGGAATGTTGTATATGCGAAGTATCAGATATTTTATGGGGTGGTAAAACTATTCTGTATTTTGTAAGGGCGAATATAAGATATTAAACATTGTTCAAATCCTATAGAACTTTACAACACAAAAAACAAAGCTCACTGTATTCAAATTAGAATATCATTTGTGCAGTTGGAGATCTCCAGGTGGAATACAAAATATGAAAACAAACAAACAAAAAAACTGAAAATTATTACATATGTGTGAATTAATTGGGGAAATAAGGTGCTGGTCTAAGTAAACTTGTAGATGAGTGGAGATTGTAAAATCAAAAGAGTAAATAATTATATCTAGAACTGTACTCTCTCTGGGGAAGTTAGTTTTCATTGAAGTACAGATTAACAATTCTGAAACAAGTATATGAATGCTAAGTTAAATAATTATTTAAATAGATAGCAAATAGTAGGAACTAAATTTCTCACCGTTGGAATGGAAGGTTAGTGATAAGCAAGTGGAGGAGGCTACAATGATCAATATGGTAATAATGGATTAGAGATGGATATACCCGTATGGATGAATGTTCAGATTAATACAGATTCAGATGTTTAAATATAGAAATACTTATAGATAGGCTTTTTTGTTTTTTTTTTGAGTTGGAGTCTCAATCCGTTGTCCAGGCTGGAGTGCAGTGACATGCTCAGGCTACCCCAGTGAGGACCTGCTGGGCTCTGGCTATCCTTCAGCCTCAGCCTTCCAAGTAGCTGGAACTACAGATGCATACTACCATGCCTGGTTAATTTTTTTATTTATTGTAGGGACATGTATGTGTATATAAAAGTACCTATCTGTGGTCAGGCATGGTGGCTTAAACTTGTAATCACAACACATTGAGAGACAGAGACGAGAGGATTGTCTGAGCCCAGGAGTTTGAGACCTGCCTGGGCAACTTGGCAAGCCTTGTCTCCACAATAAATCAAAAATTAGCCGGGAGTGGTAGCATGCCTGTAGTTCCAGCTACTTGGAAGGCTGAGATGGAAGGATCGCCGGAGCCCAGCAGGGCAAGACTGTGGTGGGCGGGAGCATGCCACTGCACTCCAGTCTGGGGGAAAGAGTGAGACTCCAACTCAAAAAAAAAAAAAAATAATAATAATAATGATAATGTAATAATTTAACATAAAATAATTGCCAGTTAGGTGCTGATTTACTAGTCTATTGTGCCTTGTCTTAAGAAAGAAAATCTCCCATGAAGTGGTGTGGGTGTGAGAGTCTGCTTCATGGAAGATCTTTCAGAGAGTTGATTATTACTAAGAGTACTACCATTATTAATTTTTTGTAAATGTAATGTTTACATATTGATAAATAATAATCTTGCAATCAGAATTAGAATCTATAAATCTTAATTGGATAGTTTTCTCAAAAATAGATGTTCAGGCCCTTGAACTACTCACTGGGATTAGATAATTAATCCATCAAGTAAAGATAAGCATAATTCTAAAAAGAAAAATAATCATAAAGGAACAAGTTGCCCTAGTGCTACAGAGTGCAATTTCAAATTATCTCTTTATATTAAAATATAAAAGAGATAGTATACAAAAATGTTGCAAATTATTCACATTTTTTATACCTTTTAGTAAGAAGTTGAAAAGAAGATCAGTTAAAAGCTAACGTCCAGGCTTGTGTAACATGGGCTGTTTTTGAAGATAATATTTTCATTCAATTATGTCTGCAAGCACCGTAACTTCTATTGATGAACATGAATTAACATAGTTGTTTAAGCCTATAATGAACTAAATATTACACAGAATACAATTTTCCTCTTCATTTACCTTAATTTATTCTAGTTGTAAATGCCATTGACTTCCATGATTAGAGAATAAATCTCACTGTAGGATCAATTACTACTGTTTAAAATAAAAACGAGTTTTTTTGTAATTATATCCATTGGGTATTCCATTTTAATTTAGCAAAAGCTTGAGCAAAAACACTGGGTCCCTAATGAATGACATAAAATGTTATATTTGAGCCATTTTATATGTAGTTTTTGAAATTATGGTAAATTGCTATTTTTCTTCAAAATTTATTAATTTCACCATTCTTATTTATTTTATTTTCAATTTTTATTCGTTTATTTTTAGATTAGAAAATATAATTTATACAGAAAATAAATTAGAGAGAGAGATTCATCTCTCCAAGGTAGGAGAGGGGGCCAAAGCTTAGGAAAACATGGCGGGAGTCATGACTTAAAGAGCACATGCCCACACGAGAGTTTAGTAAAGCAATGGTCTAATTTCACCATTTTAAAAAAGTGCTTATCTAAGCAGATCATTCCTGGATTTAAAATATACTTTACCTATTTGATGTTTATCAAAATAAGAGGAATGCATATTTTTGTATTTCTGAAATTTTCTAATTGACTTTTTTCTATATGAGTGTGACTAAAAAGATTGTTTAATAACTTCTGTCATCATGAATTATAACTGATATGTGTATTGTTCCAAGTAAAATTGAAGTAACAAATAGCAAGTCAAGTTTAACAGCCTTACATATCTCTTTTGCTTAACATAAATATAAGCTTACAAATATGTATTTTTTGAAATCCATGATTTTCAAATTATATTAAATTATTTATTCATTCTCTAAATGCACTATTGTGGATCATAACGTACTTTATTTATGGATAAATATGTATGTGTGTATATATGTGTGTGTGTGTGTGTGTGTGTGTGTGTGTACTTTTTTGTCATTTGGAATTTAAAACTAAGAGATTTTATAAGAACATACATATATACATTTCACTAGCTTTCAGAGCAGTGGTGTCATCACACTGTCATCATTGTGTAGCATGTGGAAAACTCTACTGTTCACTCATTAGAAAATAAAATTTATTTCTTTTTTTTTAAGTTTTCCAGCAAAGCTAGTAAGTGAAAGAGAGAGTTTTGGGAGCCAGCTATGGAGGCCTGCCTGCTGACAAAGTCCAGGGGGCTGCAGACCCCAGGTTGCAAAGCGAACATGGGCAGCTGAGACCCCTTGCTGCTTCTACTTTTGTTATTGGTGCAGCCAAAAAGTTCTATACAGTCTGAGGATGGAAAGCAAAATTCCACTCATGCCTCCACTACCCCTTGCAAAAAGGTAACAGGGGAATTCATGAAAAAATTACTTTCCCTTCATTTGAATTTCTCCCTAGCTCTCTACATCCCCGGCCTCCTGGTATTAGATCATGCAATCACTTGATTAAACATTGTAGTTGGGAAAATTGAAAAAATCAGAAGGTGCTCGATTTAATGTTTGACAGGGAACTCACTGGCTTTGCCAGGAAAGTATCAATCGAGATTTTAAATATCATGTGCGGGTAGATAATCACTTGTAAGATATTATTTCTTCTGATTAGCGAATAATTGGAGAAATTTGAAAAGCTACAGTTTGTATTTTTAGGAAGAGTGCCAATTACATTTACTTAATTTCCTAATTTCTACATATGGCATATCATGCTTAAAAAATTAACAATCACATAAATATTAGAGCACCCTTGGCTTTACTTCCCTTTGTTAAGGAGGCCTGTAATTCTGGTTAGAGATTATAACTTAGGTGACTTGAGTCCAGGAAACCTTTTGTTTTGCAAATGTTGAAGCTAATTCTCCCTGCCAGGGGATAATTGATGCAGATTGTAAACACCAGGTGTAACATTGTAGAAAACTAGTCAGGCCAACTTGTGGTTAAGAAGCCTTGAAAATGTTGTTTTATCCCAGCTAGTTGCAAGTTGCTGTGTGAAGGTCACAGGTGTGACTTGTTAATCTATGTGATAATTATAGTGCTTAGAACTTGGTAGTGATTTTTAATGTAATGGTTACAGAAATAAGTAAGTTTTGTATGGACATTAAGAAATGATAATCATTAGAAAATGTTTGGAGTTTATAAAATTTATAGTTAATGTTTAGGATGATAATCTTTAAAGATCCAAACAGGATCTTTGCCTGTCTGATCCATTAGATCGAAACTGATTGCCTTGAAAACAAAAAACACGTAGGGTATAAAAGGAGTTGGAAAAGACAATAAATCGGCATTTGTCCTGTTTGCAGCAGAGTCAGTGTCCAGGTTTTTTCTCCTGCTCCGATGCCGTCCCTCTTTCAGGAAACCCTGACCCACTGGAGCTGGACTCCGGCAAGAGAGAGAGAGATTTATCTCTCTAAGGTAGGGGAGGGAGTCAAAGGTAAGAAAACATGGCAGCCATAGCTCAAAGGGACACACAGAGACACCAGAGTTTAACAAAGCAATGACCAAAAAATAAAATTTCATAAGACAGAAATGTTCATGAGATTCCCACATCACTTGAGAGTTCCTGCTTTACCTTAAAAAGTAATCTCATTAAACTCTAATTTAACTTTGAATATGAATAATATATTTCTATTGGTTGCTATGACTGTAATATATCTTATGAATAATATGAAACTTATGAAGTTTCAAGCAACCTTTCATTTTTCTTACTTCTAAGAGCACGAATCATTGTTTTTCAACTGGTTATTATCCTTGATTGAATAAATATGATTAAGAAAGACAAGGAGCAACTTTTGTTAAAAAAGATAGCCGGGCTCGGTGGCTCAGCCTGTAATCCCGCGCTTTGGGAGGCTGAGGTGAGTGGATTGCCTGAGCCCACAGGTTCGAGACCCACCTGGGCAAGCGAGACCTCATCCCTACAATAAATCTAAAAATTAGCCGGTCATGGTAGCGCATGCCTGTAGTTCCAGCTACTTGGAAGGCTGAGGCGGAAGGATCACTGGAGCCCAGCAGGTCGAGGCTGCGGTGGTCGGGAGCAGCCACTGCACTCCAGTCTGGGCGATGGAATGAGACTCCAACTCAAAAAAAAAAAAAAGATAGATCTTTTACTTTCAAAAAACATTACATCTTATCCTCAGTTGCTTGAAAGTGATTTTAAACACTAACATAAGTGTTGGCTTTTCAATACAGTTTCAGAATTTTGTTACATGCCAACAGTTAGATACCATCTATGCACTTCTTCTTAGCAAATAAACAAACAAAAATAGTCATAATGTTTTAAAATGTTATTACTAATATCCTACTAAAATTTATATGAAATACTGCTAATCATTAACTTAAAGTTTGTGTTGGGGATACAGAAAAAGATAAAACAATAATTTCCTATTATCTGTGTGTAATATTTTATAAACCATGCATAAGATTGCTATTGTCAGTGTTATCATGACTATTACTTTAATATTCCCAGTCTTTAATTCAACTAAAATGTATAGCATATTTTTGGAGGGAGTAGGATATTTATTAAGTAATTAGGAAACAGATATTAGCTGAGGTATTATAGTATAGAGAATAATAAATCTTTGGTAATTTTATCACTTTAGACTTTTCTCAGAAAGTTTTTTTTTGTTTTCTTTTTAAGTCTGCAAACTAACATAGTATTTGTTCCTAAAATTTAAAAAAGGCATATTTATCAATGTTGACCCTCTCCTTGTTTCCACTTCTGGCATACATATATTCACAAGCACGCTTAATACAATGTTTATGTATATACAATTATCTCACTTGATCATTGGATCAATATAGAAATAGGCAAAAATAAAATGATAACACCTGGTTTCATTGTCTTTCCATAAATGTTAAGTGGACCTTCTAAACAACTTCTAGAACATACTCCCTCATATGCGTGATTATCATAAGCTGGCATAGGAAGATTTTCCTAGAGCTGGAAAGTTGTGGCTCTCTTAATCCTAGTTAATGTTTATTCCCACTGAAATACGTTATTGCCTGGAGTTATTTGTCGATCTGATTCTTTCCATCTAAAAAAAAGTTTTTAAATGTATTCTTTCCATTAAAATGCTGAAAAGGTAAATCATATAAATAAAAGGGATAAAGTAAAGCAATTTAAAAAATAATTTCCACGGATCATTAGTTTAAATGGCAGAGTAAGGGCCACTGGAAAGTCTCTTTCACAAAAGCAATAATGAAACTGACAAAACAAAATACTGGAATTCACTTTTTCAGAACTATGGAAATTTAGCCAAAGGTTTGTAGCAGTTTGGGGAGTGTTTAGTAAAACATACAAAAACACAGCAATTGAGTCTTGATAAGAACAGTTTCATGATGTTTTGATTTGCCCAATTCCCACATCACTCTGTCCAGCCCTAGAGGAGCTGTAAAATCCAGCAGCCTATAATCATGGTGAAACCAATGGACAAGCTGTCACAAAAAGGGACAGAAGAGAATTGCAGCTGTTTTTGAGACTGTGTAGAACTATGAAAGAAAGAAAAAGTAGAGTAGAATCAGATGAATCCCTGGGACATAGGGATGAGGGTAATTACAATATTAAATAGAATGATTAAGTGAAATTTGTGCAAAACCTTGATAGAACTAAGGGAATTAATCTAGAGGCTCCCAATCAAAAAGAACAGCAGGAGTAATGACCCTAAAGTGAGATACGCTGCCATTTTCTAACAACAGCAAGTTCGAGGAATGGAGTGGATGAGTAGTCAGGGAGTGTTAAAAGAAGAGATCACTGAGTTAAGATTGGGGCATGGATTACATTAACTATTAACTTCTGACTTTATGTTGGATTTGAGGGTAAAATACTTTGAAAATACATAAATATGATTGTCTTTCCTTCATCTAACTCGAAATTCAATTTTCAATTGCGGTAAAATTTACTACCCATTCCATAATTCCTTTTGCCCTCAGCAAGTACCTTAGTTGGTCATGGTTCTTTGCCAGATGAAGTGACTCAAACATTCATTCTTGAAGAGTCTAGACCACTGAAAATTCTGCCTGAATTGGGTTTCCCATTGACTTTAATTACAAGAGATGTCCTAAGGTATCTCCTGTATCCCAGACATACATTTTTCCTCTTTCCACTATATAGTGGTGGCATTATATCCTCTTGATAATCAGCAGCAATCACCCCACCAATACAATAACTCTCGTATTTAGCCATTGATTCAGAGGTGTGGGGTGTCTAAGGCAACATGGTAGCAATCTTTTAGATGAATGAAATTATGGCTAGGTCTCTTGGTGGAATCATTATTTTTCCCTTTGCATCTATCACAGTTTTGCTAGTAATGCCACTCCCATTTTCATCTCTTGATTTTGGACCTGTAAATCATGGTATAGGAAAAAAGAGATAGAGTCATAGATTGGATGCTGATTTGGAGAATATTCAAACTCCAGAAGGACATTTCCCATCCTTCAAGGTATCACCACCTTGGTGTCAATATAATTTAGTCTTCAAAAGGCTGTACCACCATTCTATCAAGCTAACTGTTTCAGAATGATATGAAACATGGTAAGACTGATGAATTACATGAGCATATACCCATTGCAGCACTGCTCAATGTCCTACCCATAGAGAGATTTTCCTTCAACATTGTTCTTAAGCCATATTTCAAAAATGAACTGCCACTGTCCACCTTGGGGCTGTGTCTGTGTATAATGCAGAATCATCTGTAAACAAGGAAAAATATTAGGTCTTCAAATTCATTTTTTAAAATGTATTTAGATTTTCTTCTATTTCTTTTAGAAAGTGCAAGCTGTAATTTTAAGTATACAGATCTTACACAGCTTTTATTACATTCATTCAAATGAATTTGTTAGAATTGGAATTTTTCAAATTTTATTTTTCAATTTTAAACTCAATTATAGATAGTTATTGTGTTAACTCTTTATTTTACTACTTTGCAAAATTAATTTCATAGTACTATGTTTTTTGTAAATTACTTAATAACATGTTCATGTTTAGAATAATGATGCATGTAATAAACACATTTTTATTATCATATTTTTTCTTTTATTTCTATTTAATAAAGTGCTGTATTTTGAAACTTTACTTGGTCGTACATTCTAAAGGATTTCTTAGAACGTAGAAATGTTGACTTAAAAATAAACAGATAAGGCATATAGTACCACCAAAGTGTCTTTCAGTACCACACTACATTGCACACTAAGTGAAAACAAATACTTTGAGATAGTAGATGGTGAGCTCAAATATAGTGAAGCCAATCTCCAAAATCTACTCAATGAATTTTCTATCTAAATAATTACATAATAAAAGACTTCATGGCTTCAAAAGCACTCCTTTTCATCTCTAATTTTTTTCAAAATTTAAAACCGACTTCGTTGATTTGAAGCTTTGGATTATATTTGTAATACATGAAGGGAGCTAAAATCAGCAAACTACAGAGAAACCAATTTCTGACTACCATATACACTCACCAACTAAACTCAGATTTTTAGTACCAACAACATGATTGGGGGCAAGGTAAGAAAAAGAAAAACAAATAATATGCAACAGAAAACAAGAACACCAAAGAGAAGCCAATTAGAAGCACTCTAACACCAAGTGAAGAGCAGTGGGTAAAGGTAGAAAAGTGGTTGTGATGATTTAATCAAATATTAATCTAAATGGTAATCATTCTAGGTGTTTTACCAATACACCTGTTGCATCTCTGTTTCCACATCGGCCTTGGTTACTAACTGAAGAAGCTCATCTTCATGAAGACAAACTTGTGTTTCAAAGCAGGTTTCTTTCTCCCAGACCACCTGCTGCATGGAACGCAACTGAAGACACATAACAGAAAAACTATACAAGCAATACTCCTCAAATAGTGCACAAACAAAACTCACAGACTCCTCTCCAAAGATAACTGCTGAGAATTGACAGATAGTAGTTTTTCTAAAATTAAAGTTTGACTGTCAAAGATGAGAATGTTGGAAGAGAGACAGCCCTGACAATAATTTCTAATTGCGAGAAAAAGTCTATTTTCAAAATGAGAAGTCAACCTAAATACAAAAATCTTAAGTAAAATTATATTTTTATCATTATTAGAAATGTTTTAAATACATAAGTGTATTTTTTAAAAGTTCTAAAAAGATTAGGATATTAAACATACAAAATGAAGTTAGATTTCAGTTAAATCCTGGGCAGGTCTTTCAATATCGCATTCATGCTCAAAAACTTTTAATGAAATTCTCATGTCCTATAAGTGAAAGTTCAAATGAAATTATCTTTAATTCAACATTCTCTACAACTGGAAATACAAATCTATCATTTTAGTCTTATTTTCAAAGAATTGCTTCTACCAAAAATTCGCTGTGCTTCCAAACCTACATCAGCTTCAGACAGCTGTTTCCAGTTCGCGTTGTTGGCAGCCTTCTAGATCATGTTCATTTGTACTGGTCCTTAGAAGAATAAAATTTTTAAAATGGACTGATTGTCAGCTTCTCAGTATCACTGCTTCTGATGTGTTTTTAGATTGTGTGTGTGTGTGTGTGTGCGTGTGTGTGTGTGTGTGCACGTGCTTATATTTTTTCTTCAAATTCATGGTTAAGCATGCTGCCCAGACCTTAGCTTGCCTATTTTTCTTTGTTCTGTCAAATATTGCTGGTTTGTCAGTTTGTGACAGTTTGAATTAACTTTATCTCTCCTTCTTTTTTTAAATCATATTTTTATTTTTAAAATTGTGGGGTACAGTTAAGGGTTAGGCATACAAATATGCATCGTTCAGGCACCCTTGTTGATAAGGGGTGTCCCCTGTCCCCAGACAGATATTAACTCCCATTAATCCCACCTCCCTTCCCCTCCCCCCCATAGTTTCCCACCGCTGTCAATCCTTTTCTTATCATATTATGATAGATGTTCAAGGTCCAATATATGAGGGAGAACATGTGATACTCAGATCTTTGTTTCTGTGAGAGATCACTCACTATTACAGACTCTAGTTCCATCCAGTTGCTGTGAAATTCATGATTTCGTTCTTCTTTATGGCTTTGTAGTATTCCATTGTGCATGTGTACCACATTTTTAATCCAGTCCTCTTTTGATGGACAGCATGGTTGGTTCCAGATTCTTGCTATTGTGAACAATGCTGTGATAAACATACGTGTGCAGGTACCTTTTTGATAGAGTGATTTGAGTTCTTCAGGGTATTTTCCCAGCAGGGGGATTGTGGGGTCATATGGCAGGTCGATATTTAGAGATTTTAGGAATCGCCACACTGCTTTCCACAGAGGTTAGACAAGTTTACACTCCCACCAAGTGTAGAAGTGTTCCCTTTTCACCACACCCTCTCCAACAACTCTTATTTTTTGAGTTATTGATAATTGTCATTCTGACTGCTGTTAGGTGGTACCTCTGTGTGGTTTTGATTTGCATCTCATTGATGATTAGTGAGGTTGAACTTTTCTTCATGTGTCTACTGTTCGCCCGGATGTCTTCCTTTGTGAAGTGTCTGTTCATATCTTTTGCCCACTTTGTAATGGGGTTGTTTGTTTTTTTCTTTTCAGCATATTTGAGTTCCTTGTAGATCCAAGACGTTAAGCCTTTGTCAGACCTGGAGTTGGCAAATACTTTTTACCCAGTCTGTGGGCTGTTTCCCTGCTCTCTTGATGGTTTCTTTGGCTTTGTAGAAGCTTGTCAGTTTAATGAGGTCCCACTTGTCTATCTTCTCTCTTATGGCCCATGAGTTTCATATTTTGTTCAGGAATTAGTTGTCAATTCCAATTTCCATAGGGTATGTCCTGCATTTTCTAAAGTTCTTAGTGTTTGAGGTTTTACATTTACGTCTCTGATCCATTTAGAGTTAATTTTTGTGTATGGGGATAGATAGGGGCCTTATTTGAATCTTCTGCATGTGGTCAGCCAGTTTTCCCAGCACCATTTACTGAATAGGTTCTCCTCTCCCCAGTGGTAGGTGGTGGGAGCTTTGTTGAAGATGAGTTGGTTGAGAAATTGAGGTTTTGCCTCTGGAATCTCAATTCCATTTCATTGGTCTATATGCCTGTTCCTGTACCAATACCAAGCTGTTTTGATTATTTTAGCTTTATAGTAAAGTTTGAAGTCTGGTAGTGTGATACCTCCTGCTTTGTTTTTTGTTTGTTTGTTTGTTTTTTTGCTGAGGATTGTTCTGGCTATTCTTTGTCATTTGTGTTTCCATATGAATTTCTGTATTGTTTTTTCTAGTTCTGAGTAGAATGTTGCTGGTAATTTGAAGGGTATTGCGTTAAATCTGTAGATTGCCTTGGATAGGATGGACATCTTAACAATGTTGATTATTCCAATCCATGAGCATGGAATATTTTTCCATTTGTTTGTGTCATCTCTGAGTTCTTTGAGCAGTGTTTTGTAGTTTTCATTGCAAAGTTATTTCACGTCTCTGGTTAGGAAGATGCCAAGGTATTTCATATGTTTTTTGGCTATTGTGAATGGGATTGTGTTTTTATTTATTTTTTATTTAATTTATTTATTTATTTATTTATTTATTTATTTATTTATTTTTTGAGTTGAAGTCCCCACTCGATCGCCCAGACTGGAGTGCAGTGGCTGCTCCCGGCCACCGCAACCTCGACCTGCTGGGCTCCGGCAATCCTTCCGCCTCAGCCTTCCGAGTAGCCGGAATTACAGGCGCGCACTACCACGCCCAGCTAATTTTTTAGATTTATTGTAGAGATGAGCTTTCGCCTGCCCAGGCGGGTCTCGAACCCGCGGGCTCAGGCAATCCACTCACCTCAGTCTCCCAAGGCACGGGATTACAGGCTGGGCCACTGAGCCTGGCTGGGATTGTGTTTTTAGTTGGGTTTCTGTTTGTTTATTATTGGTGTAAAGAAATGCAATTGTCTTTTGCACATTTATTTTATACCCTGAGGCTTTGCTAAAGTCCTTTTTCAGTGCAAGGAGGCTTTTGACAGATACTCTTGGGTTTTCAAGGTACACAATCATGTCATCTACAAAGAGGGATAACTTGACTTCCTCTTTTCCTATTTGGATACCCCTGATTGCCTTCTCTTTTCTGATTGCTCTAGCCAGGACTTCTAATACTACATTGAACAGGAGGGGAGAGATTGGGCATCTTTGTCTTGTTCGAGTTTTCAGAGGAAATGGTTCCAATTTTTGTCTGTTTAGGAGTATGCTAGCTGTGGGTTCCTCGTAGATGGCTTTTACTATTTTGAGGTATGTTCCCTGTATGCCTAGATGTTTGAGGGTTTTTGTCAGGAACGGGTGCTGGATTTTATCAAAAGCTTTTTTTGCATCTAATGATATAATCATGTGGTTTTTGTTCTGATGTCTGTGATGTATTTAATTACATTTATTGTCTTGTGAATGTTGTACCAGGCTTGCATCCCAGGGATGAAGCCTACTTGGTTGATGGATGATTTTTGAGATGTGTTGTTGAATCCTCTTTGAAAGGTCTTGTTGAGAATTTTGGCATTTATGTTCATCAAAAATATTGGCCTGTAGTTCCCTTTCTTTGTTGGGTCTTTTACCTGGCTTGGGTATCAATGTGATGTTAGTTTCATAAAATGATTTGGGGAGGGTTCCATCTTTCTCAATCACCTGGAATACTTTCAGTAGGATAGGTATCAGTTCCTCCTTAAATGTCTTATAGAATTCTGTTGGAAAGCCATCTGGTCCAGGGCTTTTTAATGTAGGTAGTTTTCTTATTACATAGTCAATTTCCTTGATTGTTATTGGTCTATTTAGGGTCTTGATTTCTTCTTGTTTCAACCTAGGCAGATTGTGTGATATCAAAAAGTCTTCCATTTTCTTAAAGTTTTCCAGTGTTTTTTCCATACAAGTGTACACAGTAGTCTCTAATGATCTTTTGTATTTCTTCAGGGTTGGATGTGACTTCATCTTTTGTGTTTCTGATTGTATTTATTTGGGCTTTTTTTCTCTTTTTTTCTTGGTCAGTCTAGCTAAAGGACCATCGATCTTGTTTATACTTTCAAAGAACTGGTTTTTTGTTTCATTGATTTTTTGTATTATCGTTTTGTCTTCTATGTCCTGGATTTGGGCTTTTATTTTGGTGATCTGGATTCTTCTGCTGAAGTTGGTGGTCTTGCTTTTCCAGCTTCCTAAGGTGACTTGTTCGGCTGTTAATTTGTTATCCTTCCATTTTCTTCATATGGGTTTGTAGAGATATGAATTTCCCTCTTACTATCATTTTTATGGCATCCCAGAGATTTTGATAAGATGTCTCTTCATTTTCACTTTTTTACAGGTATCTTTTAATGTCTGTTTT
>CAUYQG010031291.1:0-38301 GCA_963574415.1 Tarsius wallacei | reverse complement strand
TGTAGAATGATTTGAGTTCCTCCGGGTATATTCCCAATAGGGGAATTGCTGGGTCATATGGAAGGTCAATTTCTAGTTCTTTCAGAAACTGCCACACCGTCTTCCAAAGAGGCTGCACTAGTTTGCATTACCACCAGCAGTTTAGAGTTTTTCTCCGCATCCTCGCCAGCATCTGTCTACAACCCCTTCCTTCAAGACCCTGAGCTGGTGTTCATTATCCTCTCAACCTCCACAGGAAGGAGCAATTCAGACATTTCCATCACTTATTCTGTTGTACAAGTTCCAGGAACTCAGGTTTCAATTGGATACTCACATATGCTGTGCTAGCTACCCAAAACTGTGAAGGGGACACAATGGTATCTGCTTATATGAAAAAAGAAAATAGAAAGTCTTTGAGTCTATCTGAGGCTCCTCACTCATGAGGATGGTGGGTAATTTTTCATTAGTTACCTAAGAAGCAAACAACTGTCACCAAGAAAGCACAGACAACACATCTGGCTTCATATGTTGAAAGCACGTTTCTCTTGTTCATACACTCCTCCTGATCCTATTTGTGCTACAAAGCCCACCCCAAAGAGTGGCTCTGAGACTTTTGGGAAGATTGGCACAAATTCCAGTTATATTCTTTCTGATGCCTAGATCTCTCCCCAAGTTGGAAGGCGAGATGGAAATAGTTCTTTTTCACTTCATTGCTTCTGTCCAGATTGAAGCAGATTTGAGCCAGATTCTGCTTTAGGAAGTTCCCTGAGCCCCTGGAATTTGTCATTCATGTGACCCTGTAGGTAAACTCTGGCTACCTTCCACCTTCTGCCTCATTTTGGGATCAGGATAACAAGATATAGGGCCAAGCCTATTGTTTCTCCATTATCCTGTATGTCGTAGTATGAATAAGGAACCAGCACACAATGGCTCCATCTTCTCCTTATGCAAAAAAGGATATTAGGTTAGCCTGCATTTATAGAAAGTGCACACTCTACCTCTCATGTTTTGTCCATGCATACTCCTTCCTTAAGCTTGCCTCAGAAGTAGCCAATGTAAGGACCTAGGCCAGATGAATAAGCTGTGCCAGCTACCAGGTAGACAATATGTAGTACAGGCTGGTAGTGTCCACTCACATCTATGGAGTTTTCAATCCCTAGACATCCACTTGCCAGTATCTGCATCTCTGCCTCAGCAATCTTCTCTCTTCCCTACATACAACTGTAGAAAACCATGTTGCCCAGTTAGGAGTAAATATTCTGCTCCCTTACTCCAGTAGCCCTAAGTTGCTGACTTTTATATACATGTATACACTTTATACATTTTATGTATAAATTCTCCATCTTTCTTACAGCACAGATGGGGTAATTAATTCTGTGACATATGTTTTGCACCGTTTCCAGGGGTTTCTACCTGGGAAATAGAATATTAGCAACCACTGTGGTAGCTCACCTAATAGAACTCTTTCTATTGGCTTCCTTCTCTTTGCTTCTTTATATTACTTCCTCACTTCTTCACCTGTGTTATCTTCACTTCCCAAATAAACCACTTGTTCTCAAATTCTTGTCTCCAGTCTGCTTGCAGAAAAACTCCAATGAAGCCACAGGGTATGCTCTGTTCCTCACATCTTCTTTGAGTTCCTGGAACTGCAGTCATAGTACCTGCCTCCCCAGCTGAATGGTTGGAGGGCTGTGTCTGCTCAACAGGTTATTATATACATCACAAAACGAGACCAGGAAGCTCATGGAGCCTTGCTGGCAGGACTCCACGTTGCATGTGAAGCTGTCCATTTCTGCCTCTCCTCTTTTGTAGAAGAAAAACAATACCACCCCTTCAGCTTTCCTCCAAATCACTGCAATCTGGGATTTGAGTTTCAGAGGTGGGCTATGAAGTCTGAAAATGAATCTCAGTGATGCCCAGCAGAAAAGTCAAGATGTTTCAGTGTGATCAATTGAGATGGTTGTGGGGTAGGTAGTGGGAGCAAAGAACAAATGTGGGAAAAGCAAAGCAAAAGAATAGAAGATAATTGTTGAGAGAGGAAACATGGGACTTATCCACTTTTATTGAGTGCTTGTGTTGGTTACACGATGTGTGATGGGGTCAGCCTGGGTTAAAGGCACTGTTGGAGATAAACTTTAAATTGCTTTGATTTTCTTACAGAAAAATTATCTCACTATAGTTAGTAAGACTCTTTGGCCCTGAACCTTACTTCTTTCTCCTCTCATATTAAAACTGAATACATTAAAAGGGAAAAAAAATCACTGCAGTGAAGACTGACTTGAGGAATCACTCCAGGCTCTACCTCCCACTCACCCCATCAAACATCATTCTCTCTGGTTTCTGTCTTTGATTCTATACCCACATTATCCCTGCATCCCTGAGAGAACTGACATCTCTGACCCTAACCTTGAGGAACTCATAATCTAGTTGAGGAGGCAGCCATATAAACAGATTCAAATGTAGATAATAAATGTTAAATAGAGCTCTAACTTAAAAGTTATGGAAACACAGAAGAAAAAGTAGCTAATTCTACCTGGGGGCATTGAATATGGATGAACAAAAAGACCCTAGAAAATGAAGAGGAGATTTTCAAGCTGAGAGATTCAGCAAGGGCTTTTCAGGCACAAGGACTACCATGTCTACTCTAGTTTTGATTCTTGGGTTCTTCATTTTTAGGCAAGTAAATCTTGTGAGGTTGGTTGTGAACTTGAAGAAACTCCAAATGAGTTCCTTGACAGATGTTAGGGAAAGAGATTCCATTTGTGAAGCTAGTATTTTGGAAAAAAAAAAAAAATTTAAGTTAACTCATCTTTGAGAAACCATTGCTGATGTGTAGCTTCTGGAAATCCAACACTTACTTCTTATGAGTTAAGAGTTTTAATGGACAAGTTACATAATTTGAAAGTAATACCCACAGGAAGTATTAATGAGGACCAAAGCACAAATACAAAGTCACTTGATGTGTATATTGCTTTTTGATTAAAGGGAAGGAATGCCCAGAGTTCAGATTTCAAAAGTAATTATCAAACAAGTTTGGACAAAGTACAAATTCAGGCCCTGACTTTTCATCTAAAAAAAACAACAAGATATGAAGTTCTTGCCTCTCTTAAAGCATTGCTGTAATATGAAGATTTTAAAGAGTTTTGAGTAGGGAATGATAACATTACTTTTGTTATAGGACTAAACATAGACTTGAGACTCATTTTTTTAATCAAAAGGTTTTAAAAATTCAGGTATGCTTTTCACTGAACTTACTATTGATATGAAAACATTTTCATTTGGACATTGAATGTAGGAGTTTAGATACTATAAAGGAAAATACTAATGAATATGCAACTCTCTCCAGTTCTACTATTTATTAGGAGTCTGTGGGTTGTGTTAGATTCTAGGTTACTGTAGTTGGTAAAGTCTAGTAAGTATGGCCTCTCCAAGTCAGGAACACTACCTTGTTAATCTGATATTATCAATACAAAGGTTCTATTCCTTGGTTGGAAAGGACTGTTTCAGTTACAACTGGTGATCAATTTGTTGTAAAAAGGAATGAAATTTCAGTTTCAGGGTCCTTCACTTGCCTGGGTCCTTTTCATCAGATGTGTATGTTGCAGGCGCTGCAGGCTTTTCTGGGATATGAAAGGGTCCTTAACCACTTTTTGTGCCAGAAGTCTGGTAAAGTGTATACACCCCCTTCTCAGAGTAATGGTTTTAAAAGCTTAAAGTAAAAATGCATATTAAAAATGAATTATCGGTATGTCGAAGTCCTAGCTCCCAGTACCTCACAATGTCACTATATTTGGAAATAAGATCTCTACAGAGATCTCTACAAATTAAAATTAGAACATTCAAGTGGGCTTTAGTCCAATATAATGGGTATCTTTATAAAATAGGGAAATTTGGACACAGAGATCCACACAAGGAGAGAGTCATGTAAACATCAAGGCAGAGATCAGAGTGATGTTTCTATAAGCCAAGGAACTCCAAATACTGTTTGCAAAGTATCAGAAGCCAGGGAAGAGGCATGAAACAGAGTTCTCACACAGCTCTTGGGGGAAACCACAGCCCTGCTGACACTTCAATTTTGGGTTCCGAGCCTCCAGAGCTCTAAGATAATAAATTTCTGTCGCTTAAGCCACCCAGGCTATGGTGCTTGGTTGCAAAAGCCCTAGCAAGACAATATACCTAGGAAGGTCACATGGCCTCTCTGGGCTTGGTTTCTTCATGTGTGAAGTGAGGATGAACCAGATAAGTTGTTTCTTGATGGTGCTCTGGGAGCCCTTCGAGGACCTGTGTGTGTGATACAAAAAAATCTATGAAGCAAATAAATAAGTAAATAGCTGAATAAAAATAAATTATCAAAATTTAAAACATTTGTGATATAGAAATATATATGCTTTTTTGGTGCATTAAATAAAGAAATCTAATGATGGACCTAAACTACCATAATTTTGAAGTAGTAGTGAACATTAATGATATTTGATATATTTACATTAATTATAGCAACATATGAAAATATCTAGTTACTATTTGTGACAAAGTCACAGATGAAGCAAATACTACTGCAGTTTATTTTTATTTTTAATATGATCTCTTATTTTCTTTAATTTATGTTCTTATTCTTTTTTAAAATACGATAATAAAAGTTGGAGAAATCTCCTTCTGTTCCCTGAATTAGGTTTTCTTCTGGTTTGAGGTCTTTGTCTGATTCCCAATGTTTTTTTCTTCCCTCCCTCCCTCTCTTTTGGTTTTCAATCTTTCATTTTTAAATGTGCCAAATTAGGTTTTCCTGATTGTTCCTGCTTGGCTCCATCCAGGCACACATTCTATTTACTCCAATACAGGAGAAGTTATTACTTTCTGCTTTATATGAGACAACTTTTTCCCTCTGAGTTGTAACGTAGGGCAAGGGGTTTTGGTCTCTATTTACTGTTCTGTAGCTTGAGCAAATATAGCCTGTGGTGTGAAAGTGTGTAGGGGGATGTGGTGTCTTTGTTCTGGATTGTGTTAAATCCAAGTTTCCCTCTGCCTCTTTGGGCAGTATACACTATTCCAGTGGGGCATATCATAGATAGCATTGAAACATTCACTTCTGTTAAAGAAAAACTTGCTATTCACTTCCCTTGTTTTATCCTCTTTTTTTCCCCCCAGTTTCCATTACTTCTTAGTGAAAAGCAGGATTAAAAAAAAAAGGAATAAGAGAAAGACAAGGATGGTCACTTAGTTTGCTTTTCTCTAGACTTGAGGAGATTAGTGAGAACTCAGGATTATGGATGGTGGAGGTGGTGTTAGGAGTTGAACCAGTTGCTCCTCTGTTTGGCTCTGTAATGTTTCTTTTTTTGGACACCTGACACCGGTTTTTGAGGTTTGTAGCATTAGTTTAAACACTTTTTCTCGTTTGGTGACTGTTAGTAAAATTTTGGGATCATTCTGTTAGGTGAAACAGAATAGAAATTCTTTGTAAAGGTTTCAATCTAATCTTCTGCCAGACGTCTGAACTTCCGTCTTTTTAGTAATAAAATGGACCTAATTATATCTAACTCAAGAGTTGTTATGATGATAAAATGGGCTGATGTTAGTGAAGTGCAAAGAAGGAAGGTGGCAATGGATAGAATGCATTTAATTTAAATAAAATAAAAGACAACAGTAACATCTTTATATATACTATAATATATGAAAAATAGACATCATTTCCAACCCTTTCTCTCAAGATAAGTTCCTAGTTCTAATACTTACAAAGACTAGTACTTTTATTGCAAATGAAAGGCACGTAATCAATTCAAGCATCCAAAACAAGTATTATGTTTAGGCCATTAAGTTAAGGTTAATTCCTAAAATATCTTTTCAGGTGAGTTGGGAGAATTAGAGAAATCACAGACATCCATAAGAAACATGTCAATATATCCCCAGTTAATTCTTGATTATCCACATGCAGATTATCTGAATATTTGATTTCCAGTGCCTGTTCACCCTTGGGACAGATGATAGCTAGAAAGCAAGAAGAGAGTCTGCTATTTGGTATTCTCCAAATTAATGTGTTTTTGTTTCTACTGAAAGGTAGACCAGATGGCAATTCCCAAGGAAATCCTCCCATTTAGGAGATTCCATAAACAGATCATCTCTTCCTTAAAGATCTCATGGTAGAAATCTGTGCAGCTTCTTCCATGAGTCTTCTGGAAGAATGACACATTTGCTTTTATTAAATGGAAGGTGAAAGGATATAGAGTAAGCTTTGTAGAACTACTTGTTCAAAGAATCAAATATATGTGCTTGTATAAGTTTGAGAAAAATAGGCCGGGAGCAGTGGCTCATGCCTGAAATCCCAACATTTTGGGAGGCTGAAGTGGGAGGATTGCTTGAGACCAGGAGTTTGAGACCAGCCCAGGCAACACAGCAAGACCTTGTCTCTGCTAAAAAGATAAAATTAGCCAGACATGGTGGCATGTGCTTGTAATCCCAGCTACTTGGGAGGCTGAGATGGAAAGATGGCCTGAGCCCAGGAGTTCAAGGCTGTGGCGAGCTCCAGTCTGGGCAATAAAAAGAGACTCTGACTCTAAATACATACATACATACATAAATTTAAAAAATAGAAAACATATGTAAAGAGAGATAAAGAGCACAATATGAACTTTCCTCCCTGTTTTCTTTCTCCCTTGTTTTTTCACCTAATGTGATTGTAAACTCTGTTGGAGGGAGGAATTCCAGTTTATCCTTCTTTTTTTTTTTTTGAGTTGAAGTCTCACTCTGTTGCTCAGGCTGGAGTGCAGTGGCACACTCACAGCCACCGCAGCCTCGACCTGCTGGGCTCAGGCAATCCTTCCACCTCAGCCTTTCAAGTAGCTGGAACTACAGGCACGTACCACCGTGCCCGGCTAATTTTTTGATTTATTGTAGGGATGAGGTCTCGCCAAGTTGCCCAGGCTGGTCTCGAACCCATGGGCTCAGACAATCCTCTCATCTTGGCCTCCCAAAGTGCTGGGATTATAGGCATGAGCCACCGCACCTGGCCTATCCATCTTTTTACTCTCATTTCTACCCATCCCTAGCACAGCGACTGGCACATAGTAGGTATGCAAATGTTTTTTAAAGAAATACATTCCAATTTGATTTACAGCCATCATTTATTGAGCTTGTCAGATCTAAAGTTATATTTTTCATTTTTCTGAGGAACTATGCCTGGAATTAGAGTACTTTAATAGATGTTCTCTAATGCCTTCAGAGAAAGCTGTCACAACTGTGCTTGGAGACTAGGTTATGTCCGACTTCCTTACAGTTAGGGTCAAGTGTATCATTTTGCCACATCCTACTAGATAGTCTAGATTAGAGAAGACAATGGAGGAGATATCAAGAGTGTAGGTGACATTTCTTTCCCAGGCTTTGATTATTAGAGATTCATCAGACTTTTATGTCTATATCCTGGCAATCACCTTTTGTCAAAAAAGAAAATGACTCTTTTTTATTGTTGGGGTGTGTGTGTTGAACAACAGAGCTGACCAATAATGTTACAGCTAAACACTCAAGAAAAAGTCATGACTCGCGAGTCATATTCTCTTGGGTGTTCACCTTTTTGGTTGATGAGTGGTTTACGTCTGTCAGTGCAATTGCATTCACCAAAATTAACAGGTGTGTACTGCATATTGTGTTTTAATATACCTCCTTTCACAATTGGTGACAGTATTTATTTAGGATTAAAAGATGTCTAAGCAGTGAAAACATTTTGCACTTTCCATTCTCCATATTTTTGCTTATCATTCTTCTGTAGTGAATGCAGTCTGCTGTTCCCATGTATCTGTTGAGGTCATTTCTAAAGCCCATGTCAAATATACTTATTTCTCACACAGTGCTTTCTATTATAGCACCACTATCTCAGGTATTTATTATTATTATTATTATTATTATTATTATTATTATTGAGTTGAAGTCTCACTCCATCACCCAGGCTGGAGTGCAGTGGCACACTCGCGGCCATGCCAGCGTTGACCTGCTGGGCTCAAGGGATCCTTCCGCCTCAGCCTTCCAAGTTGCTGGAACTACAGGCACGCACTACCTCACCGGCTAATGTTTTGATTTATTGTAAAGATGAGGTCTCACCAAGTTGCCCAGACTGTTCTGAAACCCATGGGTTCAGGCAATCACCTAGGCCTCCCAAAGTGCTGGGATTACAGGTTTGTGCCACCATGCCCGGCCTATCTCAGGTTTTAAAATGAAAAAGTATACAAACATATTTAAAGACGAGTCGAGATCAGTGGATAAGAGGCCAAACATGTACAGGTAGACCAGCATGTATTTACTTTTTTTTAGTATTCTCCATATTGCTTTTAAGCAAGAAAGTAATTCCACAGCAAAGGAAGTTAGATGCAGCTGGATTAACAGATGGGTGAAATGGCCTAGCAAAGACTCAGTTACAGCACCATTTGGGAGACAATATCCTGAAAGGCAGGATGCTGTCTCAAAGGTTATGCTTTGTGTAAGTAGTCTCTCCCATGACCAAAGTTCATGGGTCCAGGAATCAAAGGACAGAAGTGGGAGTGGTTCCTTTCACCCGTCTCCTCAGGTAGAGTTCTGCTGGTTTGAAGGACTGTATGTATTACTTTGAAAAGATTAATCAATAAGTCTGATGATATTGCATTGCAAATATAGCTTTAGAATCCAGCATCCCTACATCATTTGTTATTATCTTTTGTGTTTTAGCATTTTCCATTTGTTTGGCAGGTTGGAGATGGGGATGTGGGCTGTATTTTGTGGTGTTTTGCATATTAGTTCTGAAAATTGTTATGGGCTTGTTGCTCGTTTCTGGACATGCTATATTGCTTTTACTGATATGGACGTTATGTAAAGTGTTAACGGGAAACATATAGCATATTAAAATTAAGATTTATGAAACATTTCCATTTTTGTAACATAACTCTAGTTTCATTAGGAACTTTTTTTGAATTATCAAAATGATTTTGAAATATCTTGAATTATCTGAAATATCTTGCTAAATATTACTATCATATGAGGGTAGTTACCTTTTTGGTGGGAACCCTTTAAAAATAATTTAACTCCTTTTTAAAATATGTTATGAATTGAAATTATTCTTAAATATTCTAATTCATATGGTCAATAAATTTAGTAAGATAACACAAGCTCTTCTACTCTCTTATCCTGAAACTTTTGAAGTGACTTACCTGTATCTTAATTACTCTTGGGATCTCCTACTCTGAAACAATTATAGAATTTCATTTTTTGCTCATAGAAAAGATAGTTCTGTGGTTATTGATAATTGTTCAGTATAAAAACCCATAGTGTTCATGGTGAATATAGGGAAAAATCTCATCTCTATGTTAGTAGGAGAAAGAAGAGGCAAATTAACCTTCATGGACTCTTGCCTTTGAAGAAGAAAAATGGATAGAATTACAGAAGAAAGATTAAAGAAATGCGACTAGTTTCTAGAGAGAAGAGATTACTTGATTTGGGGTTGTTGAAATTATTACTAATGATGGAGAGGTATTTAGATATTATGCAAACTGTATAGAAAATATGAAAAAATAATATACTTTCCTATCTGTAGAGAGTCATATGGTGGTTTAAAATATGTCCACAAGTTCTTTGGCACTCTTCCCTCCAAGGAATGGAACCTAAATTTCCTCTCCTTGAGTGTGGGATTAACTCAGTGATTTGCTTCTAGTGAAAAGAATAAAGCAGAAGCAATGGCACGTGACTTAGGAGGCAAGGTCATAAAAGGCACTGCAATCTCCTTTTCATTCTCTTCTTGGGATTGCTTGCTCTGAGGGGACATCACCTGCTATGTTGTTAGGGCACACAGGCAACCCTGTGGAGAAATTCATGCAGTGAGGAAATAAGGCCTCTTGTCAATAGCAGGTAAGAAACTGAGGCATCCTGTCAATATCCTTGTTAATAAGCCATCTTGGAAATGGATCCTTCTGCTCCATTAGCAAGTAACACTGGATAATGTCTTGGCTGCAACCCCACAAGAGACTCTGAGCCTGAATCACCAAACGAATCTGATTTCAAATTTCTGGCCCACAGAAACTGAGATAATTGACTTTTATTGTTTTAAGTCACTAATTTTTTTTAGGGGGATGGGTGGGGAATTTGTTACACAGCAGTAGCTAGTGAATTCAAATTCCTATATTAAAAATTGTTTCCAAGAAATAGAAATAATTTCAGCTGTTTTAATCTAATAGAGATATAATATAAGGAGTTGGGGGACATGGAGGAATGTTATTTAGGCCATACTTGCAAAATAATACCAGTATACTCACTTGCAAGAGAAGCTGCTGCCTCTGCCACTATTAGGAAGGTGAAAAATAGGAAGCTTCCCCCTGGAAATTCTGATTTTAATGGACTCTGCTGAATGAATCAGAAAGCCTCTGTCACTATTGCCACAGCTACAATATCCAGAAAGTTCTTATCTGGATACAGGAATGTGGTTGCAGAGCAAAGCAAATAGATGTATCTTTAGTATCAGTCAAAGCATCAGGAAAGAAGCCTTACTCCTGCTTTCAAGACACCTGAAAATATATCTGGTTGGGAAAACACCAAACCCAAACAAAAAAACAAACAAAACGCCTCTAGGATCCTATCTGTGAGGGAATCTGGAGAATGTTGTTTGTGGCTTTCTAGCCTTTGCAGTACAGGAAGACATATCTTGTTGAGTATTGTATATTTTTGTATTTGTATGAATATTCTTGAGCTTACTTTTCAACATAAGTGTACTTTTTAGACACAGTCTGATTCTTTTGGGTCTTGCTTTTTTAGGATTTGCTAAGCTAAGGTCAGTCTAGGGCTCATTATTTCCCACTCCTGAGGCAAGAGCTTTCCAAGTATTCTACCTAATGTCCTGTACATTGTGGTTTCCTGGTCTGGTTGGTGGGGCACTATTCCAGGTCCTGTGTGGGCACCGGTACTATTCCCTCTAATCCTTTTACGTGGGTCTTTCCTTGGCCTCAAGCATCTTCTTCATGCACATGGGATGATCATTTCTCTGCTGAATATGTAGTAAGGAGCCTCTGTAGATCTCTAAGGTACTTTCTGAGTGTAGCTCTCACCTGTCTGGTATACTTTAATGTGAATTCTGTTACCCTCATCTCCCTGGACTCTCAATTCCATCTCTTTAACTCAGGGAGTCCACCTGGCTCCAGCTGGGTTTCCCTTCACTGTACTGCAGCCTGGAAACTCGCTCGAGCCGGTAGGCAGGGGCAATCTTAGGGATTATTTGTTTATCCTTCATTAATTGATGTTTAGTGTCTTCAAAATTGTTTTTTCGAATACTTTATGTTCCTTTAATTTTTTGGTTGCTACAGGTGGGAGGATCAATCTAGTTCCTATTATTTCATTTCGGTTGCTTATTAGTTTTAGATCAGAGCCTGTAACACATCCTATAGAAAACCATTCCAACTTAACACAGTGTTATTTCCCAGGTGACACCATAACTGAGCCTTCAATAAGTGATTCAATGATTTTGTAAGGCTGACTAATTCTGGGTGATGGTATATATACCAGTGATTGCCATGGGCATCAATTTATTGCATACTTTATTTTTCTATATATTTAGCTTCTTGGTCAGTAATTCAGTGAACAAGGCACTTAGTAAGTCTGAATGGTAGTACTGGCAGAAACATGACAGATAGGAAAGATAATCCATGTCCAGAACATATCTCTGTTCCACTGGGACAATCTCTGCAATCTCTGCCTCTTTATGATAGAAGGTTTTCAACATAATCAGTCATCCACCACCCACTAGTTACTACTATATCATGGATTCATTACTGTTTTTGCAGTTGACAGACTGAGCACTCAGCAATGGAAGTAGCCAGATCATCTTTGGTGAGGGAAAGTCCATCCCTCCTACCATGGCAACCTGTTCACATGCCCATTGAGTAAGTATTTGAGTGCTTCAGGAAAGGGTCTGACTGACATCCTCAGAAAAGTTTTATTTGTTCACCATATTTTGGAGAACCTTATCTGCACTGGTTGATTTTTGGTTAGCATCCACAGCAGACACAAATAATTTTAGACTTTGAGCCAATTCTGAGAGGTTATCTATTTGTTACATGTTGTTGTGTGGTAAATCATCCCAAACTTAATGGCTTAAAACAACCTTTATTTTCTCATGAATCTGCTTTTTAGGTCTCACAGAGATAGCACATCTCTGTTCTGTTAAGTGTCATGTGAGGTGACTTGGAGACTGAGGGCTAGATTATTCTGAAGACTTGCTCACTTACATATCTGAATGTTAATGCTGGTGTAGGCTGGGTCTTCAGCTGGGGTTGGGGCTAGAACATCAACATGTGACTTTTCCATGTGACTGCTTGGCTTCCTCAAAGCATGATTCCAAAGGTGAGCATCCCAAGAGGACCTGAAGAAAGCTGTATCGCCTTTTATGACTTAGCCTTAGAAGTCACATGACATGACTTTGAACATAGTCATAGACCTGTCCAGACTCAAAGACAGGCACATAGACTCACCTCTCAATGTAGGAATGTCAATGTCATGTTGTAAGAAGCACATGTGGGATGGGCCATCTTTGAAAAATACAACCTGTCCCATCATCACACAGTTCTTCCCCAAATGCCTTTGTCACAAATTTCCCATTCTTATTTCTTTTAAAACCTTGACCATCTGACCATATTGGTAGTCTATGCCCATGAATTGATGTTTATCTATACTTTGGGGGCATTTCCAAGCAAAGAGGATAAGTATATGTACTGCTAAAAGTTCTACTCACTGAGAAAATTTGTTTTGCCTCATTGTCCTTCAAAGCCCATGTATGTGGCATGGCAATACTAAGGCAGTCCACTTACAGAAGGTACCAACAGATTATGCAGAATAATCTGAAAACTTTTCATGAGTTTTTTTTTAATTCCCCAGGCAATTGTCATAAGTGATTATTTGTGAGATCAAGAGAATATGAGTATATGCATGAGAAGTAAGAATACTAAGAGTGTAAGCCACATGTTTATGAAAAATGCTGGTATCTTCAGAATTTGCTTGAGCTTAATATTTTTTCCTTGAGGGTGGAGTACAGCTGCACACGATGTTAGGGTTTTCTGGATCTGATAACACATCAGCTAGTGATGGGAAGGTCAGGTTGCATAGTCATTTGAAAGCTGATGAGTAGACTAAATAATGGCCCCCAAATATGTCTACACTTGAAAACTCAGGACCTGAGGATCTCCCTACACATGGCAAAAGGACTGCATATATGATAACGTTAAGAGTCTTAAGATGCGGCGCTTACCCTCAAGGAAGGGTAAAGAGGGACATAAAGAAGGACAAAATTATGAACTTCACGGCAACTTGGATGGATTTAGAGTCTATCATACTCAGTGACCTATCGCAGAAACAAAGAACTGAGTACCACATGTTCTCAGTCATAAGTGGATCCTGGACATTTATCATAATACTACAAAAAAAGGGATTGGAAGTAGCAGGACACTGCCAGTGGAGGGGGGGTTACATGACATCAGTAAGGGTACTTGGTCCTAAACCAGGCAAAGTGAGGCCCAATGGGAGGCCCTAACTTTACTTGTACAATGACCTAATCCTGAATGTACTCCACAGCTTTAAAATTAAATAAAAAAAGAAGTGTAAGATGTGGAGCTTATTCTTAGGTTATCTGAATGGACCAGATGTAATCACAACATTCCTTATAAGAAGGATACAAGAGGAGTCAGAGTCAGATGATAAAGTGACGTGATGATGGGAGCAGCAATTAGAGTGATGCATTTTGAAGAAAGAGGAATGGATTCTCTCTCAGAGCTTCCATTAATAGTAATTTGCACAGTTTCAAGCCACTGAATTAATTTCCTGTGGCTGTTGTAACAAATTATCACAAATTGCGTGGCTTATGGCAATGGAAATGTATCCCTTACAGTTCTGGAGGCCAGAAGACTGAAATCTGTGTCACTGGGCTAAAATCAAGGTGCAGGCAGGGTCATACTCCCTCCGGGGGAGGAATGTAGGGGAGAATCCGTTCCAGTTTCTGGTGGCTGCTACCATTCTTTAAGCTTGTGGCTGTATCACCCCAACCTCTGTCTTCATGTTCACATTATCTTTTGTACATCTTCTCTCTATCAAATTTCCATCTACATCTTTCTTATGAGGACATTTGTGATGACCATTTAGGGCCTACCAAGATAATCTAGGGTAACCTAACTATCTCAAGAGCTTTAACTTAATCACATCTGTATAGACACTTTTTCCTTATAAAGTAACATTCACAGCACGCAGGATTAGGACTTGATATCTTTGGGAGGCCATTATGTAGTCTACTACAACCACTAAGTGTGTGGTAATTTGTTACAGCAGCAATTAACATAGGTATTGTCTCTACCAGGAAAAGCCAAAAGCAGTTTTCTTTCAAAGATAGTTATTTTTAAGAAGAGTGTGGCTTTCCTATGAAACCCTAGGAGCCTGAGCAGTGATTCTTTGAAAATGGTTTCAGAGATTTCAAATTTTACCGGACATGCGAAGTCATAAGGGACACTTGTAAACCAAGACCAGTGGGAGAGTTTCTTTTTCTTGGTTCCATTCAAGCAGGCTGCCTTGAGGATCACTTAGTAAATGAACGGGAACTGCACACTTAACTGTGGTATATGTTGTTTCTAAATCCCAAGAGGTCCATTAAGCATTGTGCCTCTTTCTTGATGGAAAGGAGTGCCAAGTGCAGCAGCTTTTTGAGGAAATATTCTGACATGTCAGTCTACTGGACTCCCAGAAACCTCACTGAAGTAGCAGGTCCCTGAATTTATCTGTCCAAGTTTGCAATACTAAGCCATTCCAGTTCTATTAACCATTTCTTATGTATTCTTTCAAGCCCATTTATTTTCATTTTTGTATATACAAATATTCTGCACTTATTTACTTCCCATCCAGCTGTTCATCTTTTTTTTCTATAAAATATACAAGGATGGGTTAATCAATTCTGACATTCACACTCTTGACCCCCACCCACGGAGTCCCCTGAGAATTAAATGGAGAGATATTCTGGAATGAGAATACACAATATGCTGATAACAGGCATCCTTTTTCAAGCTCAGTTAAACCAGATGCAAAAAGAATTTGTTATTAAGCATGATAGGCGTATCTTGTCATTTTTATGTAGATTGGGGAAATTGCAGGTGGGTCGGACTACTAGATTCTTCTATTTTTGAGCCAGATGTGCTCAGGGATACAAGTGGCACACATTTACTATGTGTATGTTTGCACGAATAAATTCCTCTCTCATTAAAAGGAGAGGATTAGAAGACTCAAAGCAGTATCTTCTTTCGTCATCTGAGGCATGACTAGGTGATGCTTTTACCGTTCAGTGTATAATTTCTCGTTTATAATTTCTAGGAGAACTAAATATTTTCTCAGCTATTCAAGTTTTATTATTTGCCTCCAAGCCATAAATTCATATATCTATAGATCCCCTGCCTCTCCAGGGAATCAGAGAATTAATACAAAATCCTTGGTAGTAAGGAAAGCTTAAAATCGAAGCAAGATTTGTACAATGGAATATTATCCATCCATAAAAAGGAATAAAGTACTCATACATGTGACAACATGGACGAACAATATGTTAAGTGAAAGAATCTAAACGCAAAAGACTGTATATCGTATGATTCCATTTACATGAAATGTTCAGAATAGGCAAATCCCATAGAGACAGAAAGTATATTAATTGTTGCTAAGGCTGTAGGAGGGAAATGAGGAATGTCTGTTAATGGGTATGGGGTTTCTTTTGGGAATGATAAAGATATTCTGGAATTAAATAGTGCTGAGGGCTGCATAACTCTGTGAATATTCTAAAAACCGCTGAGCTTATACTTTAAAAGGGTGACCTTTATGATATGTGGACTGTTTCAACAGAATTGCTATATTAAAAAAAAATCAAGAGATTTTGACTGAGTCATTTGCCAGACTTTTAGGAAGATGTAGCATTTCCCCCAATTTTTTACAAGAAAGACATAGGCAGTAACATTACAGGTAGTTTCTTATCAAGTCCTTTTAATTAATGTGATGGAGAAGCTAACAAAAATAAAAGAGAAGATATCACCAGCAAAATCAAGGATTTGTTCTTAATTCTCATAATGATCAAGAGAGATAAAAAATCTTCTGACACTAAAAGGTTAGGGGGAAGTGATTGGCGCTGCTTAATTATAAATGGAATTATAAAGGCAAATATTAGGAATAGTGATACTCAAGGAAGCAAATTCCCCCTTAACTTTCATAATTACTATTCAACATAGTAGGCATCTTCCAGAACATTCCTAATATAGCTTGTGATAATAGGGGGAAGTCTTTCATTATATGTATAAAACATTGAACTCCTTAAGTAAAAAAGCAGGCCTTTTGTTATAGCTAGGTAGTCTTCTTCATGCATCATGCTTACAAATATCTAGACAAGATGGGACACAATTTTCAAGCCTTTTGTTTGTTTAAAGGAAAGCAATATAGTAAGTTTGGCAGACATTGAAGTGTCTACCCTTCACTGATTTCTTCCTCCTTTCTTGCCACCAGAACGCTGATTACATTTAGAAGAGTTGTGGGCTGTATTGAGTACCTCTAAAATCTGTGTGTTAAAGTGCCAACCCTCAGTACCTAAGATTGTGGCTGTATTTGGAGATAGTCCTTAAAGAGGTAATTATGGTTAAATGAGTTCACTAGTGTGGACCCCAGTATAATATGGCATGTATCCTGTTACGAAAGGACACAGATACACACAGAGGAAAGTCCACGTGAAGACACAGAGAGAAAGTGGTAACCTATAAGCCAAGGAGAGAGGCCTCAGGAGAACAAACCACACCCATACTTTGATCTCAGACTTCTAGCCTCTAGAACGGTGAGAAAATACATTTCTGTTGTTCAGGCTACCCAGTCTGTGTGATACTTTGCTATGGCAGTCCTGGCAAGGTAATGCAAGGGATAAACAACACCCCTTCTTCTTTCTTCAGTTTCCTTGTAACCAGAGGTGGCTATGTCTCAACATTCTGGCCAAGGAGGTATAAAGGTGAAGTCCCTCGGTGGACCATTTAATAAAATGCTCTAAAAGAAGAAAGAATTAGCTACCATATGCTTTTTTGCTCTTTGTCCTTGCCTTTCTTTCTCCCTGGACGAGGAATATGATGTTGACAGTAGAATAACCAACCTGAGACTATGAAGCAACAGCCAGGGATGGTCAAGTGGAAAGACAAAAGATGTGGGACCCAGTGACATCACAGAGCCACTCTGCTAACCTGGAACCATGTAACTCCAGAATTCTTTCAGGTGAGAAAAACAAATGCTTAATTTGTTTAGCAACTGTTTTTTTTTTTTTTTTCTACTTTGTCAGTTTTCTATTACCAAATAGAATACAATACATAAAGAAACCCTAGCTATTTAGTAATTAAAAAAAAAAAAGTAAAAGAGAAGCTGTGCTATATTGGGTATAGTTGAAAAATCTAATCGGAAGCCACATGGAACAGAAAATTTCTTTGCTTCCAACCATCTGCTTGGCTAGACAGTTACCACTTTCTCATTTGGGAACATATTTCAAATTAGTTGAATGGTTAGATAGATAAAGGCGTTTTTTAAAAATGTAAGCAATGATATTACAAATATACTGATTCAGTGGCATTCAAGAAAATTTCAAAAGAACCATAATTTGGTAGCCAGCACATTTAGATGTAAAGAAGTCTTTCACTGTAAATAATTGGAGTAGGTTTCAGAGTAGAATCATGAGATTTTTTTTTCTTGTAAATTATCATATATAGGCTAGCCTGGTACCTGTCCTTTCCAACCCATTAATTAGTCTGTGCGGTTAGTAGACCAGCTATAGGTTTGAAAATTGTAACCAGTTAGCAAAGAGATAGGAGATAAGAGATTTGTTCCTGAATGTAGATCAAATATAGCACTAAGCGTACTGTTTAGTTCAGCTTACTTTTTATTCCCCCTTGTGGCAAAGCTTCCTAGTGAAGGAAGCAGTGTGTTGGTTTACATTCTAGTGCAATCTCCTTATTTCATTGCAGATTGGCACTTTGAGTAGCACTAAGGTAGAAAACTTGAAGAGGCATAATCAGCTAGTCATTGTGGGAGATCAAACTGTCAGTGTCTGCACTCTGCAACCCACTTGCCTCTGAGACCAACCAAAATCATATTTATATTAGATCCAGAGTGTGATGACATTGAGTCTCAACTATCTACTACACAAGAACTTGGCCACGCTTTGCAGAGTCCCTAGAAAATTGTTTCACACTCTTCAGGAAAAATTCACTCAAATTCTTTCACTGTAGTTGCTAGTTAAGTCATCCCAACACAGTCTCTGTTGCTGATGTTTTCAGTGATGAAAGTGAAGTACTTTATTATTTAGGATACACTTGGCAGCAAGTAACAACACCCACCTCGCAGTAGCTTTAGCAAAAAGGTCTCATAATTTTCTCATGCAACAGAAAATCTGGAGGAAAGCAGTTCTGAGTTTGAAACTGGCTAACAGTTATCTGTAGCTTAGGTTCTTTGCCTAAGTATATTCAGTACCACTAAGTAAATCACTGGGTTTGATGTGGTGGGTGACCATACATTTTTTTCTTACTCTTTCCATAAAAAAATGTGGTCTTTCCTCCTACTCTTGAATCTTGGCTGCTCCTGTGATTTGTTTTTGCAAACAAAGTGTGGTGAAGGTGACCTGTAACTGCTGAAGAGATCTGCAGCTTCTGATTTTGCACGCCTGGAATGCTTTCTCCTGGAGCCCTACTGCCATGCTGTGAGGAAGCCCAGACAGTTATGTATACAGGACCACATGGAGGAGAACTGACACCCCTGACCAATAGCCACATCCGAGTGCCCATCCATTTGAGTGACATTATTTCCTATCTTCCAGCTGTCCTAGCACTCTGGTTGAGAGCAGAAAATCTACCCAGTCAACCCACAGAATCAAGAGAAATAATGTATTTTTGTTGTTTTAAGCCATCATGTGGTTTGTCATGCAGCAATAGATAACTAAAACACTTGGGGAGACATAATGGCCTATTGTTCCAATGCAAGTAGCAATTTACAGAAGTCAAACAAAGAATAATTCTGATCTAATTTATTTTGCTGAATTATGTCTTCACAAAGGTAAGTGGGATTATAATTTTAAAATATGTAAGCATTCTACATTATGGATTTTCTATTTCTGAAATGAGAAATGTGTGTGTGTGTCTATACACATTTCATATAAATCTAGTTGTCTATAATCATTTTGGGCTTTGTGGTTCCTAAGCTTTTTCCCTCAATCTATTACATGAAGCTGACTGAATAGTCCTAGAGCCCACTTCCCATGTAACTGTGAGGCAACTAAGCTTTTTAATGGAAAACCTAGAACTAGTGTCTAAGACTTCTAATTCCCAGTCTCATTGTACCACACCACTTTACTTCTCTGGAAAGCTTCTGTATTCTGACGATGCTGGTTGAGGTTATAGCAGTAAGTTTCTCAGGAGTAACTCAGGCTATACATAACCAACCATCTCTTTTCTTCTACCCAGTATCTATATGCAGTCTTGATCTTGATCTAGCTACTTCTAAAACAACACATTCCAAAGTCACATGAATATAATAAAGAAATTTGCAAGATCTATATTCCTTCACATTATTATTCATACCAGTGAAAGAAAATGGGCTATAACCTGAACTTTCTCTAACTGGTAAAACTGCTTCTATTAATCAGGAGGTTTTAGCACCTTCTGATTTTCTTCATGCATGTATTCAGAATATAAGGAGGGACTCCCAAATTGTGAATTTATTCTTATATGTTTAAACTTCAGTCACCTTCAAAGTACACTCTGCTTGAGGCAATGCACCTATCGAGATGCTTTTTCCACTGCTCAAAACAGTTTCTGAACTCATCAGTTTTGATGCCTTTTAATGCATCTGCTGTTTTTTGTTTCACCTCCCTCATGTCAGCAAAACGTTTCCCTTTGAGAATTTTTTTTATTGGGGAAACAAATGAAGTCACTCAGGTTGAGAGTGGGGCATGAAGGGATCATACCGTTTTTGGTCAAAAACTGCTGAACACTCAGTGTGGTGGTGTGGGCAGGTGCATTGTCATGGTGGAAGAACCAGTCACCTGTTTGCCACAACTCGGAATGTTTCTTATGCAAATCATGACACAAGCTTCTCAAAACTTCCAGATAAAAACTTTGGTTGACTGATTGGGAAGAACTAAGAATGAGTGTACTACGAAGGACCCGCCCTCCAAAAGATAATTCTGATTTTGGGGGGTTCCCCCCTCATATAATCTTCCAAATGTACTATTACTATTATTTTATTTTTTCAGCACCAGTTCCTAAGCATTGATTCCTTTTAATTTAGAGATAAAAAAATGAATTAATTATCATATGCATGAGAGTCAGTTTTCCAGCTTTCCATTTTCTTTTTGAGAAAATTTGACAATACACATAGAGATATACAATTCTTGTGTTTTGATAAAGGTGGTTTCTGGCTTCTATTTGCTGGGTTTAATCTTTTTGGAAAATTTGAAAATTTGGATTTCATGTGTTAGCAAAACTGATATTACTTAAAGCATTTGAAAAACTAGCAAGGGTAGGGTGGGGGAGGAATTAGACAAATGGGTTAGACTGTATGGATCCTGAAACAGGGCTCGAGAAATCTTCTTTATTCACATAAGACCAAATGTGTATTTACTGAAAACAACACATGGAGAGGATGGGGAGCTAGAACTTGCTTTGTTAAGCTAAAGCTTGGGAAATATTGTAATTGAAGATCCACCTGGTATGTTCTGAGCAGATTATAAAAGCCTGTTGAGCAGCAACTAGTTTCTCTTCTCTGGAAATCAGTCTTTCTCTCTCTCTCTCTCTCTCTCTCTCTCTGTTTCACACACACACACACACACACACACACACACACACACACACACACAGGTTTTTTTTTAAGCAGGATTTATTGAGAGGACAGAAAAGGTCCCACAGTGGGAAGGGATCTGAGGGGGTTGCCCCATATACAGTTTTAATGGATATTTTGGTATGTTAAAAAATGACCCCAAATATATTTGTATTCTAATTCTCAAACCTTTGGTTGTCACTTTACATGGCAAAAGGGACCTTGCAGATTTGATTTAGTTAAAGATCTTGAGACAGGGAGAATATCCTGGGTTATCTGGGTGGGTCCTAAATGCAATCACAAGTATCACTGTAAGAGGGAGGTGGAGGGAGATTTGATACAGACAAAAGAAGAGAAGGTAATGTGACCACAGAGGCAGAGATTGGAATGATGCAACCACAAGCCAAGGATTGCCAGCAGCCACCAGAAACCAGAAGAGTGGAGGAATGGATTCTGCCCTAGAGCCTCCAGAAAATGTGCATGCGGCCCCACTGATACCTTGGTTTCAGACTACTAAAACAAATTTTGGACTTCTGATCTGTGAGAGAATAAATATCTGCTGTTTTAAGCCACCAAGTTTGTGGTAATTATTATAGCAACAATAGGAAACGAACACAGATATATGGTAGAATGGTATCTTCCATATCAGAATATAAGGCAAAATTACATATAGATGCAACTGACTCCTGAAAGTCATTTAAGAATGTCTCATACTGGAGAATAATATGGTGAATTCCACTCCAGCACTGGAATGGCGTGTTGTTTCTTTGGTTGAGACGCCAGATGAAGTAGTAGCTAGCTTGTGTTCAGAGGCCATGGCATAAACAAAATTCTCATCTTTAAATATTAGATGCTTCCAGAAGTACTTGGAAACCAAGTCCTATTGAGGGAACTGCAGCTTCATTATCTCCCATCTGATATTCATCAAGGCGTATGCTCATTGAGTGGATCAATGGGCAAAATTGCTCATGTGATTCAAATTGCCCTTTTATTTTATCTCCCAAGTCAGTAAGTTTGGATCTGCTTCAGCTAAATAAGAATAGCTAACTAAGCCGGGCTCGGTGGCTCAGCCTGTAATCCCAGCGCTTTGGGAGGTCGAGGTGAGTGGATTGCCTGAGCCCGTGGGTTCGAGACCCGCCTGGGCAACTTGGCGAGACCTCATCTCTACAATAAATCAAAAATTAGCTGGGCGTGGTAGTGCGCGCCTATAGTTCCAGCTACTTGGAAGGCTGAGGTGGAAGGATCGTCAGAGCCCAGCAGGTCGAGGCTGCAGTGACCGGGAGCGGCCACTGCACTCCAGTCTGGGTGACAGTGAGACTCCAACTCAAAAAAAAAAAAAAAAAAAATAGCTAATTAGTTAATAGACTCATCACATACCAGATACTTTTCTAATTGCTCATGTTAATTCATTTAACTCCCTATAGTCTGTGGTGAAGAGAGGTTAGGTAGCTTAACTAAGATAACAGTGGCAGAGTTGGGATTTGGATCCAGGCTCACTGACACCAGAATCTTTGCCGTTAACCACTTCACTATCCTCACTTAGTAAGTTAGCTAAAGAGGTGATACATTTCACTGGGTGAAAAAAATGTTAACAGTGTTTATCTTTGGATGTTGGAGTTGCTAGTGATTATTTTTTGTTTTTTAAAACATATTTGTATTTTCTATTTTTTTATTTAACTCCATTCATTTAGTTTATTCCATTACTATTACTTCAACGAAGAGCATAAACTGGTTTTGTAAGCTGAAAACAAAACCCAACAAAGGTAGTATACTTTAATTTTGAGATTCAAAATTGTATCTACGTTAAGTCAGTCTGTCTGTCTGTCTATCTATCTATCTATTTCTTTCTATCTATCCTCTCTCTCTCTAGGGATTATTTAAGAGTTTCACTTATTGGATTGTTGAGTTTGGTGAAATTACAGAGTAGGAGGAGTTTCTAGAACATGGAAAGATTATTGCAAAACACAGTTCAATACAGAGATGTAATAGTTGCATTTCACATTTGTTCCATCTAGCATTGGTGTCAAAACATAACAGCCTCTTTTGGCTCTGGCTTTTGATACACATGTGGAAAACCTGGAATTTCTTGACAACACTCTTTGTAATTTAGTAGCATATGGTATCAAATGTATAAACAAAGCTCATTTATGTTAATAAAAAAGACCCCTATATATATATATATACATAGGAAAACTTTATGATATAATGTGAAGTGGAAAAGTTGGGACACTCGGTGGTATAAACAATATAATATCAATTATAATGAAAAAATTTTGCTCAGTCCATGGTTTTGTTTCTATGATGAGATCATAGGTTCAAGTTATTTTCTTCTTCATACTTTTAGGAGTACTAATGCTAGTAACACAAACTTTTAGAAGAAGAAATACTCTGTATTTTCTTAGATTTCTACAGCAAGAATGCATTTTTCTTTTATATGAAGAAAAAAAGTAAAACTACTTTCCAACACAAAATTATAGATATTTGAAAATTCCAACTTTGTAAGCCTTGTGCCCCATAAGGCTTCATTGGGAGTGCTGTCTAATGAAGAGTGGGCCCTGATTTCAAAATCTATAAATCCCTTAAGGATATGATTTCCCAAAATAAAGCTTCCTTCTTGTTTCATGCAAACTTTCCCATCTACTTCCCATTCAGCTTGAAATAAAAAGAAGGTCTTAGAAAACGTTTCTCTTCTCTTCTTTTAACTTGAAGATATTTTGCTATTTTCTAAACATCTATTCTCATAATTCAGTCGGATGCTATTGAATTAATTCATACTTTAGTCCCAGATTCTTTTTCAAGCAACCTCTGTGGACATCAAGGCTAATCCACTCTGCACTCCTTTTACTTATTTTTACCCCGTTTCTTTAAATTGCCTATTTTAATTTGCCTTTTATATAATGCATTTGAAATAATTTCTTTTCCCTTGCTAACCACAGAACATTTTCTTGGGTTCAGTAAAATTGCTGCAATTTTATACAATCTTCCATAACTCTTTCACTAGAAGAGCCATATAGTTAAGCTTCAGCCACAGCTTAAAGCGGCCATAAAGCTTTGTCTCTACCAGTTAAATAACCAGACTATAGCACACTTGATGGGCTCCTTCAGGCCCTCTGAATGACTGAGTGGTATTGCTGCATAGTTGGCAGCCTCTCAATGACTCATAGAGATTGAAAAAAGGAGTGAATTGGCCTTGGCAGCCAATTTGGTCACAAGGTACGCAGGAGAGATCCAAGAATGATTCTGTAGCTTTAAAATCACCTGCATCATTGCTGTACGCCCCACTTGTCTCACTGATTGTTTAAAAAATAGAAACTCCTTTTTCTGACTTTTTATCCAGACAACCTGGCAGTCTACAATGGTATCCGTCCCTCTTTCCACAACTTTTCTTTTTTTGGTTGGAGTTTCACTCTGTCGCCCAGGCTAGAGTGCAGTGGCATGCTCATGGCCACTGCAGCCTCGACCTGCTGGGCTCAGACAATCCTTCCACTTCAGCCTTTCAAGTAGCTGGAACTACAGGCACATGCCACCACGACCAGCTAATTTTTTGATTTATTGTAGAGAAGAGGTCTTGCCAAGTTGCCCAGGCTGGTCTAGAACCCAGGGGCTCAGGCAATCCTCTCACCTCAGCTTCCCAAAGTGCTGGGATTATAGGTGTGAGACACTGCTCCTGGCCACAACTTCTTTTTTTAAGGGTATCTCCACTTCTTTGCTGTAATAAAAATCTGACTCTTTCAGATGCTTATCCCCTTGCAGTCATTCTGGGTTTATTTTCCCACTCCCCATGCACCTTGAATTTATGAAGGAGGATGGTGTTGTTACGACACGGTTGCTGCCCTGCCCAGATTCCCTCTACCTTCCAGTGCACCCATCCCATCCTCTGTCTGCTCTACAAGGTCTGACAATTAAGTTTGTGAACTTGTCGCCGCTGTTTGCTTATATTGGCAGCACTGTACAAACAACTCGGTAAGGTTTCATAACCTTGGTATATCAGTGTCTCACAGCTGTGTCTGTGTTGACATGTGGCAGTGTCTTGAGGAGTGGCATTCATTATTGTTGCATGTATTTGTATGTCATTGCAAGAATGTTGGAGCGTGAATTAAAGCAATGAGCAAACATTAAATTTCTTTTTAAATGTGGCAAGAATGGAAGTGAAATCGGCAACATGTTAGTCCAAGTTTATGAGGATAATGTCTTGAAGAAAATGGCAGTGTACAAATGGACTAAATGTTTTTGAGGGGAGAGAAAGCGTCACTGATGAAGAAAGGTCAGGAGGGCCAGTAACAAGCAGAACTGATGAAAACATTGCAAAAATTTGTTGAATTGAGTGTCAAATCATCGGTTGACCGTGAGAAGCGTAGCAGACCAAATAAACATTAATAAACGGTTAGGGGACTCTTAACTGAGAAACTGGCATGAGAAAGGTGTGTGCAAAATGGTCCCAAGGGAGCTCTTCATCATGACAATTGTACGAGCTCACACAGCACTGTCTGTGAGGAAGTTTTATGCCAGTAAACAAATAACTGTATTGGAACACCCTCCCTACTCTCCTGGTCTCCAGAGGCTTTTTTCTTCACTCAAAGATGAATGAAATATTGAAAGGAAGACATTTTGATATCAAGGGTAATACAACAACAGCACTGATGGTCATTCCAAAATAGAGTTCCAAAATTGCTTTGATGGGTAGACTAGGAGCTGGTGTTGGTGCATAGCTTCCTAAGGGGAGTACTTTGAAGGTGACTGTAGTGATATTAAGCAAAGAGGTTTATAGCACTTTTTCTAGAATGAATTTGCAAACTTAATTGTCAGACCTTGTAGGTGTTGCCCCTGACTACTCACAACTAACTGTCCCTTTCTAAGATTTGCCCTAAGTCAGTGGTTCTCAAAGTGTGGTCCCCAGACCAATAGCAGAACATCATCTGTGAATTTGTTATAAATGAAAATTCTCAGGCCCTATCCTAGACCTACTGAGTCCAAAATTTGGGGTTAAGGCCCAGCTATCTATGTTTCTGATGCACAGTGAAGTTTGAGAACTATTGCCCTAGGGTGAATGGAAACCTATACCAGAAATATGTGGGCTGATCTATCTTTCCCTCAGGGACTACCTGCAGCTAATGGTTGGCTGAATCAGGGGATACAAAAGGCTGCTATCCCTTTCTTTGATAGGGGATGGCTTTGTGACATCATTCAGGCTTCAGAACTCCTTATGGGATCAGGCTGAGGCTGAAATTGAGCTAAACTCATATCTTAGCAAAACTTCTGTGACCGACACTGCACTCTCATTCTAAGGGCTGTTATGAGTTGAATTGCATTCTCCAAAAAAGATATGTTGAAGTACTAACCTCCAATACCTCAGAATGTGAACTTACTTGAAAACAAGGTCCTTGCAGATATAATTAATTAAGACTAGGTCATACTGGAGTAGAATGAGTCCCTAGTCCAGTATGCCTGGTTTCCTTATAAGGTAAGGACATGGGGACACAGAGAAAGGGACATGTGAAAATGGAGGTAGAGATCGGAGTGATGTATCTACAAGTCATGGAACACCAGGGATTGCCATCGCCAGCAGCTGGGATAGAGGTGTGGAACAGATTCTCACTCAGAGCCCTCAGAAGGAACCAGTCCTGCACACATCTTTAGTTCAGACTTCTAGCCTCCAGAACTGTAAGACAATAAAGTTCTGTTGTTTTAAGCAACCCAGTTTATGGTTCTTTGTTATGGCAGCTCTGGGAAATAAATAGAAGAGATTTCAACTGATCTCACTCCCTCATTAACACTTTTGCACAAGAATCCTGACTCAGGATTTGCTTCTAGGGAACCTGCTCTAAGCCAATGGGAATTTTTCTTATTCCTCACTGAAACTTTACTCTCTTGTAAAACACTCTGTTTACTTGAGTCTCATGTCATTCAGCTATATCATCTTCTCCCTGAATCTGTTACTATTGGAACAGCTTTATGAAACTAGTTGAACCCAGTAGGAAGTACTTGGGAAATTCCTTAATTGTTTCTCTACCACTGCTTTTAAATACACTCAGTTGTACTTCCCTGGCTCTCCCCTGATGATACCTCTGACTTCTACAGCTTTTCCAGTCACATGTAGTTAACAGAGAAGTTTCATTTTGGGATATTAAAAAAGTCCCACTAACCCAGGCACACCTCATTTTGTTGCATTTTATTTTATTGCACTTTGCAGATACTGTGTTTTTTATAAATTGAAGATTTGTGGCAAACCTGCATTGAACAAGTCTATCAGTGCGATTTTTTCCAACAGTCTGTGCTCACTTTGTGTTTCTGTGTCACATTTTGCTAATTCTCACAATATTTAGTACTTTTTTCATAATTAGTATGTCTATTATGGTGATCTGTGATGTTACTATTGTAATTGTTTGGGGGGGTGTCCATAAACCATGCCCATATACAATGGTGAACTTAATCGATAAATGTGTGTGTCCTGACTGCTCCACTGACTGGCTGTTCCCCCATCTCTCTCCCTATCCTTGAGCCTCCCTAGTCCCTGAGACACAACAGTATTGAAATTAGGCCAATTAATAACCCTTCAATGGCCTCTAAGTGTTCCACTGAAAGGAAGAGTCACACGTCTCTCACTTTAAATCAAAGGCTAGAAATGATTAAGCTTAGCGAGGAAGGCATGTCAAAAGCTGAGGTAGGCTGAAAGTAAAGTCCTCTTGTGCCAAACAGTTAGTTAGTCAAGTTGTGAATGCAAATAAAAAGTTTTTGAAGGAAATTAAAAGTGCCACTCCAGTGAACACAAGCATGCTAAGAAGGTGAAACAGCCTTATTGCTTATTTGGAAAAAGTTTAAGTGGTCTGGACAGAAGATCAAACCAGCTACAACCTTCTCTTAAGCCAAAATCTAATCCAGAGCAAGCCCCTAACTCTCTTCAATTCTGTGAAGGCTGAGAGAGGTGAGGAAGCTGTGGAGGAAAAGTTTGAAGCTAGTAGAGGCTGGCTCATGAGGCTTAGGGAGAGAAGGCATCCTCATAACATAAAAATTCAAGGTGAAGCAGCAGGTGTAGATAGAGAAGCTGCAGTAACTTATCCAGAAGTTCTAGCTAAGATCACTGATAAAGGTAGCTACTAAACAACAAATTTTCAGTGTAGATAAGACGTTCTTCTATTGGAAGAAGATGCCATCCAGGACTTTCACAGATATAGAGCAGAAGTCAATGCTGCCTGTTTTCAAAGCCTCAAAGGGTAGGCTGACTCTTTTGTTAGGAATCAATACAGCAGGCAACTTTAGTTAAACCAATGCTCATTTGCTATTCTGAAAATCCCAGGGACCTTAAGAATTATGCTAAATATACTTTGCTTATGCGCTACAAATGGAAAAACAAAGCCTAGGCGATAGCATGCCTATTTACAGCATGGTTTGCTGAATATTTTAAGGCCACTGTTAAGACTGTTCAGAAAAAAAGTTTCCATTCAGAATATCACTGCTCATTGGCAATACACCTGATCACCCAAAAGCTCTGATGATATGTACAAGGAGATTAATATTGTTTTCATTCTTCTAACACCAACATCCATTCCATAGCTCATGGATCAAGGAGTAATTTCAACTTTCAAGTCTTATTATTTAAGAAATACATTTTGTGGGCTGGGTGTGGTGGCTCATGCCTATAATCCCAGTGCTTTGGGAGGCCAAGGTGAGAGGATTGCCTGAGCCAATGGGTTTGAGACCAGTCTGGGCAACTTGGTGAGACCTCATCTCTACAATAAATCAAAAAATTAGCCAGGCATGGTGGTGCATGCCTGTAGTTCTAGCTACTTGGAAGGCTGAGGTGGAAGGATCATCTGAGCCCAGCAGGTCGAGGCTGTGGTGGCCGTGAGCATGCCACTGCACTCCAGCCTGGGCAACAGAGTGAGATGCCAACTCAAAAAAAGAAAAAGAAATACATTTTGTAAGGCTATAGATGCCATAAATAGGGATTCCTTTGATGAATCTGGAAAAAGTAAATTTAAAAAATCCTGGAAAGATGCCATTAAACATTTCATTGATTCATGGGAGGAGGCCAAAATATCAACATTGCTGCTGGGTATGGTGGCTCACACCTGTAATACCAGCACTTTGGGAGACAGAGGTAAGAGGGTTGCGTGGGCCCAGGAGTTCAAGACCAGCCTGGGCAACTTGGCGAGACCTCGTCTTTACAATAAATCAAAATATTAGCTGGGTGTGGTGGCATGCACCTGTAGTTCCAGTGACGAGGAAGGCTGAAGTGGAAGGATTGCCTGAGCCCAGCAGTTCAAGGCTGCGGTAGCCGTGAGTATGCCACAGCACTTCAGCCTGGGCAACAGAGTGAGACTCTAAATTAAAAAAAAAAAAAAATCAACATTAACAGGAGTTTGGAAGAAGTTGATTCCAACCCTTATGGATAATTTTGAGGGCTCAAGATTTCACTGGAGGAAATAACTGCAGATGTGATGAAAACAGCAAGAGAACTAGAATTAGAAGTAGAGTCTGAATATGTGACTGAATTGTTGCAATCTCATGATAAATCTTTAACAGATGAGGAGTTGCTTCTTATAGATGAGCAAAGACAGTGGTTTCTTGAAATGAAATCTACTCTTGGCGAAGAAGCTATGGACATAGTTGAAATGACAACAAATGGTTTAGTATATAACATAAACTGAGTTGATAAAGCAGTGGCAGGGTTTGGGAAGAATGACTCCAATTTTGAAAGAAGTTCTGCTCTGAGGAAAGTGCTAGAAAACAGCATTGCATGCTACAGAGAAATCTTCTGTGAAAGGGAGAGTCAATTGATATGGCATTCATTGTTGTTTTAAGAAATTGCCACAGCCACCATTACCTTCAGCAACCACAACCCTGATCAATCTGAAACCATCAACATCAAGGCAAGACCCTCCACCAGGAAAAAGATTATGACTTGCTGCAGGCTCAGATTTGTGTTAGCATTTTTAGTAATAAGCAATTTTTAAAAACTAAGCTATATATATTTTTAGACATAATGCTACTGCACACATAGTAGACTACAGTATAATATGAACATAGCTTTTATATGTACTGGGAAACCAAAACATTTGTGTGACTCACTTTATTGCAGTGGTCTAGAACTGAACCCACAGTATCTCTGAGGTATGCACCTCTCATTCCATTCAAAGCTGCGCCTTTCTCCCTTTGTGGGACTGCACTGAAATTCTGCACTACACAAGTGGTATGAAGCCTTTTCTGGTCTTCCCTCTCTCACTCCCTTTGCTGTCTTGAGGTCACCCAGGGCAGGAGAAGAAAGGATTAGAGATTTCCCAACCTCAGCACTATGGGCATTTTGGGCTGCATAATTCATTGTTGTGGGGAGTTGTCCTGTGCATTATAGGATGTTTAGCAGCATCCCTGGCTTTTATCCCCTAGATGCCAGCAAAAGGTCCCATCTTCACCCCCATTGTTTCCAGCTGTGACAAACAAAAATGTCTTCATATATTGCAAATGTCCCTAGGGATGGGCAATTTCTTACTTGACTGGTGCTGATATTACCTAGTCATCAGTGTCCTCTGTCAAGGCATATGTCTTTTTTTTTTTTTTTTTGCAGGTATCTTTTTTTTTCTTATTTTTTATTTTAAAGATGTGGGGTACAATTCAGGATTAGATACATACATGGTCATCATACAGGTAAAGTGTTGGTTCCCTTATTGATGTTATGTCCCAGCAGTGTTCTACTACTGCCAATCCCTTTCTTATATTATTATGATAAACGTCTTTTTTATGATTGACACATTAATAATTGTACCTATTTATGAAGTACAACATGACGTTTCAATCCATGTATAAATTGTATAATGATTAAATCAGGTTAATTAACCTATCCATCACCTTACACATTTATCATTGTGAAAACATTAAAAAATCTCTCTTCCAGCTGTTTTGTAATATACAATACATTTATTGTTGACTCTAACCACCCTGGAGTAATAGAACACGTTTCTCCTATTTAACTGTAGCTTTGGACCCATGATCTCTCATCATCCTCGCCTCCCGCCTCCCCTACCTCTCCTCTTCTAACTGCTATTTTACTTTCTATTTTTATGAGAACTTTTTAGATTCCACATATGAGTGAGATCATGCTATATTTGTCTCTCTGTGCAAAGCGTATGACTTATTACTGGTTGTTTCTCTTGTGGAGAGCTTCTGTGGGTTCTTCAGAGATTTTCCACCACTCAACAGACCTCCCACTGCACATTCCTTGCCAGGAAATGTCCTCACTGGCTGATATCTTACTACTTCGCCTCTGACGCACACCTGTTCTGCTGGGAGTGCCTTTCCCCAGCAGGCAGTTCTCTTGGCTGGAGTCTTTTTGGGAAGTCTCATTCCTAGCTGCTTCTGCAGGGGCAACTAGGCCCAGAATGAATACATATTCTACTGGCTTCTCTCTTCACCAAGTCATTGTAGATAATGGTTTTAGGCAACTGCTTACCCTTAGACTTTTCCAGGTAAGAATGAGGTATTGGCCTTTAGCATTTTCCAACTCTAGGATACAGGTATGACTACCTCCCAAGAATTCTCTCCACACTTTGCTTTTCTATTGCTGCGTAACAAATTACCACAAGCTTATCAGCTTAAAACAATACAAATTTACGATCTCAAAGTTTTAGTGGGTCAGGAGTCCTGGTAGGAGTTAGCTGAGTCTTCTGCTACGGGTCTCACCAGGTTGAAATCAGAGCTGAGTCTCATCTGAGACTTTAGGTCCTCTTTTAAGCTCATTGCTTGCTGGAAAAATTCATTTACTTGTAGCTATACGACTGAGATCCCCATTTTCTTGCAGCTGTCAACTGGAAACTGCTCTCAGCTTCTAGAGGTCACCCAGTTTCTTGTCCTCTATAGACAGTTCATAACATGGCTGTTTGTTTCTTCTAGAGCAGCAAGAGTACATTTCAGACCATAAGACATCTTTTCAAGAGCTTACCCGATTAGGTCAGGCCCACCTATGACAATCATCCCTTTGAAATCCTTCACTGACTAGGGACTTCATATCTGCAAAAATTTCTTACATCACTTAATATAATCTTGAGATCAGTATTCCATCATATCCCATGGGATCCATATTCCATCATATCTACACACTTCATCTGTACTCAAGGGAAGGAAATTATATAAGGACATGGGGTCACTGGGGGGTCATCTTGGATTCAGCCAATCACAGACTTTGTGAAACTATTGGGCAAAGACAGACCCCCTCCTTTGGCTTGAGGGTAGTGATCATCAATCTTCTTTTTCCTCTAGAAAGGAGGGGAGAGATGCCATGATGCTTTTTTCCAGAATGACAACTTTCTTTACATAATTTTTCTCTGAGCCGGGCTCGGTGGCTCAGCCTGTAATCCCGCGCTTTGGGAGGCTGAGGTGAGTGGATTGCCTGAGCCTGCGGGTTCGAGACCCTCAATAAATCAAAAAATTAGCCGGGCATGGTAGCGCGCGCCTGTAGTTCCAGCTATTTGGAAGGCTGAGGCGGAAGGATCGCCGGAGCCCAGCAGGTTGAGGCCGCGGTGGCCGGGAACGGCCACTGCAATCCAGTCTCGGCGACAGAGTGCGACTCCAACTCAAAAAAAAAAAAAAAATTTTTCTCTGAAAAACAATGTCTCATCTCTTCTTGTATTGCCTAGAGACAGGCAATAGGCTGTCCCACCTCTTGGGAAGTCCTGAATATAAGTGTCAGACATTACCACTCTTCTGAACTGCCACTTATTCCCCACTATCCTTAGACTGGAGTCTCAGTTGAAACTCTGAGACAGCAGGAATTATCATTTAACATCCTGTTAAACTATTATCTCCTGACCTCCTGGTCACAGCACTCATCAAAATCAACATCACCTGTATCAAAATTGTCCTCTCTTCTCCAGTTATGTGCTAGTGAAAGTCACACAGGTGGATAATTTTCATCATGACTTCAAAGCCACCAAGCTCAGGTGGGCCCACAGCACTGCCTAAACACTCTTCCTTGATTCTCTGGCCTGCTCACCCTCCCACTCTCCAAAATGACTGTTTCAGGCCTCCACTCCCCTCACACCTCTCATTTCCCTGTTCTTACACAGTATTCCTTGAGTACCTAATGATGCTCGGGTATACAGTGCTGCGCTGGGCACTCAAAGACCTATGACAACAACCGCCTCCCTTAAGAACCACATAGCCTACTGGGGGAAGACTGACACAAATAGATGATTAAAAGATGAAAAGGACAATGGCAGAGAGATAATGTCTACATATAGGACATTATTAGAACATAGGGGGTGGTACCTAACCAAATGACAGGAGTCAGGAAGAAAATTAGGGAAGACTTCCCAGACTTCAGATTTCAGAGCTGCTTTCATAGGTGAATGGTACTGGGTTGGATCTTGTATATTATCACTCTATGAGATGATTTCAGGTTGGTGTGAGTATATACACCCCTGATTTAGTACTCTAAATCCTGCAATAGAGTTGGTATAATTCTTTCAGAAGCAATCAACGATTTCCAAGTTGTAGATAGTTCTATGGCTTTTGTGTGAGTTACTTCTCACTTTTTGCCCTCTTTGGAAATCCAGTTTCATGATAGAGTGTATGCGCATGAGACCTCTCTTTTGAATCCCTTCAGATGCTCTTTCTCTGCATAAGCTCTGCCTGATTTCAGGTCGCCCCTCACTCTTCGCCCATGCACATATCTCTCACCTTCAGTTTTGAGATTTCTTGTTGATTCCATCAAGGGACTCAACTCTAAGTTCATACCTACCTAGGGCAACCCGGAGGTATGGAGAGGTTAATGTCCTAGGAGAATAACAGAGGGTGGGGGCTAGTAAATAAATTCTGACCTTTTCTCCCCGTAATTAGATGCAATTGGTATGACTTCCTGGGGGCAAAGTTCTGCAGGCTGAGCACTCAAGAGCAGTCAGCAGTGGTCAGCTCCATTGCGCCCCCCCATGTTGGCTCTCCTCGCCTCTCTGTCCTGCTCCCCCTTTCCTTCTGCTCCCTGGGATTCACTTCCTAATAGAATAGCCCCACATAACCTTCTGTCTTAGGCTCTGATTTTGGCGGTATCCATACTAAGATGATAAGTATTTTTAATTGAGATATAATTAAATAAATGGATTCTGAGGTCAGAGAAATGAGGCTTCAATTCAAGATGAGTTGTTTCATGTTTTCATGCTTCAGTTTTATGGCCTGTAAAAAGTGGAATCATATCTACTTTGAGGTGTTGTTATGAGTATTAAGTGAGAGTTGTATAGTACCAGACATATTACACATTCAACTGTTAGCTATTATTATTATTATTATTATTTGCACCCATGTCAAACTGGAACAGTCTTGCATGATCAGATCATGATGGTGATACCTTAAATTGAGCAGCACTTTATCCTTTTTTGAGGGCCTCATGTTATCATATTCAGTCTTTACCAACCCTGTGAACTGGACAGATGGATCTTGAACCCTGATTTAGTACCTGCTTCTAGAAACCTTGGTTTGCAGAATGTAAGCAGCTTAGTGAGAAGAAAGGCAAGGTTGAGATTATTTGTAACTGGCTCACACACGCAGCTCCTGTGGATGCTGCAGCGGGAATGGTGCTGAGTCCCCAACTTTGACTTGGTGCTAACCCCTTGCTCTTGTTGATTTCTACTGCTCACCACTCCTGGAGGTTTTTTTCCCCTTCCCACACTCTTTCATGGTGTCCCCAAATGACGCCTGAAGTACTAAGCTACCCATAGCTGAGGACAGCGTGACATTTCTCTCAGAACTCCCTCAAAGGGAGGAATTTTCAGTTATACCTCTCTGCACCACAGTGGAGTACTTTAATTAGACTTTAAAAGGGGATCATGGAATGCTTTTGACTTGCTTCTTAAGAGTATTCAATCTTAAGTTCAATCTTCAATCTTAAGAAAACAGCTTTTCCAAGATAACAAAGCATCATTTGCAAAGTAGTGACTGAAGAGATACTGACTGGCTTGAGCTCTTTTTTGTTTAATGTTGAATAATTCTATACACTTCAAGGCCAAATTTTCTTCACTTAGCTTAATTGTCAGTTAGATGAATGGAAAATAGCACATTACTAATTTCAAATTATTTTGCTTTGATATAGTAAAAATTCATGCAGTGGTTAAAAAGGAGGTCAGACTGTGATCTGACAACTTTTTCTTTTTTATTATTCATATTTTGCTATAATTGCTAGCATTTAGCAAACAGTCCAACTAAATTACAAATAAAATACGCAATTGACATTTTTTCTCGTAAAAGGAAAATGTCAAGTCCAGTGTAATTACAGAGGATAAAAAAAGACACACTTGCATGGTTAATTTTTGTATTTTCTGTGAAGAAATACCGTATATGATGAAAATCTTTGTAAATAGGTTTAAGTTGATTTTGTTTCATGCTAAACTATTTTGTTAAATTGATTGCCCAGTTTTGAATTACTCTTCTCAAAGACTAATCAGCTCATATTATGCTCAACAAGACTCATTTTCCTAAAGCCATCAGGGAAACTGGTAGTTTTTGTTTGTTCACTTGTATATGTAACAAGTAACAAGTGCCATCTTTCTCTTCAGTATGTTCCTCATAGTTGTCTGAGGGGACTGGTGGTGCATAGATCTGCTATTAAATAAAATAAGTTCAGAATTGTTCATAGTAAGAATGGATTTTGCAAAATTCATTCTACTATATGGCATGATACTTGGGAATTTGTTTCCTTTTGAAAGGGAATTGTGTTTGAAAGGGAGTGTTGTCTGGGCAGCTTCAGTCGTGCTGGACCCTGAGACCATGGCTGAATTAGACATTACAAGCAGACAAAATCGACAACCAGCCCTCTGATATGCAGGGTGCATGAACCTAGTTTTTCATCTAATAATTGTAGCCAATTCTATCTACTACATTGGGGTTTTTTGGGGGGGAGGGGAGTAAAATGAGGCAATTTTGAAAGGTATTTTTACATATTTTAAAGATGAGAATGGTAGAAAAATCGGGAGTGACCAACATGAGAATTGTGTTAGTGGTCTCTGCTTTCTGTACATATTTATTCACTGCCTTGCTTTTCTTTAAAATGGGGATAATGATACTGATGACCTACTCCACAAGGTTGATGAGAAAAACATCTAATTACTGTTGGTAAAACGCTTTGAAAACATTGAGTGCTATCTATGAAAATGCTAAATAATAACTCCCTGATGCTGTTGAAAGGATTAATTAGGGAATGTTTGCCTGGAACCTCAATCTTCTGATGAAAGCTATTTTTCCTATTGCTATTTATGTTTTAACTATTATTCTGTGCTCTAATTTATTGGTTAATAAGTGTCACATTTGGCTGATTTTTAACTGTTTCCAGATGAAATTTTGATACTTTTTCTTTGCAAGATCGTATGGATCTCATGTAAAGCATTTGTTTGATGGCATTCAATTAATTTGCTGTAATTGTGGCTTCCTCGATGTTCTCGCTTGAGACTCTCTCTTTTGTGGTCTGCTTGACATGCTATCCTTAGTGATGAATTTAGAATTCTCTAACTTCTCTTCTATTTCCCTATTTTTTACACCAATTACAAAAATTTTCTTGGTTAAAAAGCATTTGAAAAAATTAATCTTCATCTTAAAAACTTATTAAGAGTTAGGACTTGCTTAAAAATGAAAATTTTCACTTCCATTTTTTCATATTTAAATTTGTAGATACACAGGCTTATTCCCCTGATTTATTCTCTTAATTCTCTTGGTGGGAAAAGGGACTGACTTTAAAATATCCTTATCCCAAAGGAGATTTGATGAAATTTCATGTTCATTTCTTTATAACAGATATAATTGCTCTAAATCATTTTGTAGTTTCCAATACATGTCGAGTAATAATTTTGTCAGTCAAAGGAACCTAGGTGATTTAAGAAGCTGAAGAATTCATTTAAAGGATATCAGGCAGCTCACAGAATCTGTAGAGAAGCTATAGGCCGAGGACAATGCCCAGATCATGCTGCAGAAGTGTCTCTTCCGGACACCAGATGCTACAGCTTGTGTTGCTGATAGCCCTGACATTGGTGCACCATAGGCTACCATGACTGCTGTCATTGCTGCCTCTGGAAATTAGATGTTGCTGCTGCTACCACTACCACCTATCACCACAATAAATATGGGCAGTCCCTTCTCTTTTATTTTAAACTCTGAAGGAGATGCATCTGATAAATGAAGTCACAGGAAGGTAGAGAAATCCAGAGCCTAGAATTTTCGGCATTTTAGTGGGAAATGAGCTCTGCCTAAGGAGTGTGGAAGGGACTGGGGAGGGGTGTTCTTCAAGTATTAGTAAGAGATGCTGATGCTGAGTGGCCCAAAAGAATGGCAAATGTCCATCCAGGACAATAATAGAACTAGGGTTTGTAAATATGTGCATTTGTTCCCCTATTTTTCCTCTTAGAATAACTAGATGTTTTTAATGTTAAAGATACCTTAATCCCAGCACTTCGGGAGACAGAGGTGAGAGGACTGCCTGAGCTCAGGAGTTAGAGACCAGCCTAGCAACATGGCGAGAACTCGTCTCTACAATAAATTGAAAAATTAGCTGGGCGTGGTAGCACACACCTGTGGTTCCAGTTACTTGGAAGGCTGTGGCGGAAGGATCCCCTGAGCTCAGCAGGTCGAGGCTGCGGTGGCTGTGAGCTGCCACTGCACTCCAGCCTGTGTGACAGAGTGAGACTCCAACTCAAAAAAAAAAAAAAGAAAAAGAAAAATTAAATTCTGCTTGGAATTAAAAAAATTCCACTATTAATCTCAATGCTGTTCAGTGATTGCCATCACAGATTTTTCCCTACACTTTTTCTATAAAATATTAAAAATCCTCTTCATTACAGATTTGGAAAATCATTATGGGAAAAGTCAATAGGGAAGAACAATGGATGCCTTTATTATTATCTATGGTCATTTTTGCTTGTTTGTTGTTTTTTATTCCTTCAGTATGTATTAGCAAAAGATAGCAACTGATGCCCAGGCTATGACTGATTTTTTTTTTTTTTTTTGAAAGCAGAATTTAATTAGAGGACAGAAAAACAGCCAAAGTTGAAGGGGACCCGAAGGGGTTGCCCCATGACTGAATTTTAACTGGCTCCAGATTAGCTGATTGCGTCACTGTAGTTTTAACTCCCACCGGCTTTTTCTCTAAATCTAATTGCTGATTTTATGGTTTTCAACATTGCTGATGATGAAAGCTTTTTTCTTTTCTTTTCATTTTTCTGGGTACAGTGCCTGGGTCTATCAAAACCATAACAATATGTTGGTGACTTTCGCAAACCAATAATACTATTTGTAAAGTTCACCAACATTACTCTCTGAGGCAATTTCTTCAAATCTCAGTTTTCAGAGTTCTCATTTAAAACAGATTTTGAAGCTGGGCTCGGTGGCTCAGCCTGTAATCCCGCGCCTTTGGGAGGCTGAGGTGAGTGGATTGCCTGAGCCCGTGGGTTCGAGACCCGCCTGGGCAAACGAGACCTCATCTCTACAATAAATCAAAAAATCAGCCGGTCGTGGTAGCGCACG
>CAUYQG010031290.1:7500-15055 GCA_963574415.1 Tarsius wallacei | reverse complement strand
GGAAGGATCGCCTGAGCCCAGCAGGTCAAGGCTGCAGTGACCATGAGCATGCCACTGCCCTCCAGCCTGGGCAAGAGTGAGACTCCAACTTTAAAAAAAAAAAGAAACAACTTCAAAAATGTCAAGTTTATATTCCTGTTTTGGGAAGTTTTCTCTCTGTCGTAACTGCTTCAATTTGGGACAACCTTCGTTGACTCCTTGACACAGAAGAGAAGGGCTTGACCGCTGTGCCCTTGTGATTCTGGGCTCCCTGTTGTCCAGTGCAGCTGTGGCCTGGAGCTGTGTCTCACGGCCAGCCCCGCTTATCCTGCTGTGGCATGGACTCCAGGCCGCACTCCTCTGAGTTCAGGTCCCCAGGCCTCATCTGTCCTCCGGTGTCAGATCAACAGGGCATCAAGACCAGCACAGTCAAAGCGGACGCGGAGACTGAAGGCACCTGGCTCCGTACCGCAGCTCCTCCCTTCCCCACCCTGGAAAGGTTCTGGTGTCTCCTTTGTAGCTTTTACAAATTGTTCTTCTGCTTTTAGCAGGAACCAGGTGATAGAGTTTTAATATCCACCTTGCTTAAAGATGGCAGACAGGAAGTGTCCACAGCTCAGGCTCAAGGCCCTCGGACAAGGAAACCTCTCAGAGGACAAAGGTAACATTCCTGCAGGTGCGCGTGTCTCCAGGGCTGGGTGCAGAGGGACTGGTGACAGGTGGAGCTGTGAGACTGGCGTGGAATCCTTGTGAAAGCACACGTACCAGTTGACACTGCGTGATTCCTGGCTACCTGCAAGTCCCACGGTTGCTTTCATTGCAGAAATGAACACAGAGACACAGCCTTGTCCTGCGATTCACCTTTTCCACAGAGGCCAAGAAAGAGGTTCTCAGAACAAGAGCTGCATGTGGTGTCAGAGAAGCTCTCTCAGCGGCTCTTAGAACTAGACTGGGCAAGTCTTTTTTTTCCTTTCTTCTTTTAAGGTGGAAGAGGCGGGGTACAATTCAGGGCTAGGTATACAGGTGGTCATTGTACAGGTAAAATTTGGCCTCCCTTTGGTCCCTACTTTACCTGGTCTGAGATCAGGCACCCTTATTGATGAAGTGCGCTCTCCGCGCGCCGCCCCCCCCCACCGCATTTTCCCACTGCTGCCAATCCCTTTCTCGCAGTATTGCTATCATTCAGAGTCTGCTTATGAGTGAAAGTCTTGTTTTTACCTGAGTTAAGATGGCTGCAGGTCCGGGCGCGTGTCGCTGCTCCCCCAGCCGAAGGTGAGGTGTTGGAGAACGAGCTGTGGGAGGCAGGCGGGGGGCCCGTGACCGCACAGACGTCCCCGGTCCGCTGCTGGGGAGCGAGGGCTGCCTGGAAGCCCCCCCACCTGCACGCAGCTGACTTAGGCAGGCAGCCCTCACTCGTACCCATGCTCTCTAAGGAGTAAGTAAATTTTAGAAAGAAAAACATGCATGTGCCTTAGTTACTGTGAAAACGCTTGGTCAGATCAGCTGGGCATGAATAGTGATCTCTCAGCCTTTCTCATGAGCTTACTAAAGTTGGTACCGATTTATCCCTTTTTTTTTTTGAGGCGGAGTCTCACTCTGTCCCCTGGCTGGAGTGCGGTGGCATGCTCAGGGCCACCACAGCCTCAACCTGCTGGGCTCAGACGATCCTTCTGCCTCAGCCTTCCAATGTAGCTGGAATCACAGATGCCTACCACTATGGTTGGCTGATTTTTTGATTGTAGAAATGAGGTCTCACCAAGTTGCCCAAGCTTGTCTTGAACCCCTGGGCTTAGGCAATCCTTTCACCTCTGCCTCCCACAGTGCTGGGATGACAGGCGTGAGCCACCATGCCCAGCCTTCAGATTTACCCAAATTTTAATGAATTCTGATGAAAACTATATAGCATCAATGATGTTAAACCATGTATCTATCTTATCATATTTCCCTTTGTCACTAAAGACATAACTGGTATAAAATTAGATGGGTCACTGATTATCGCAAAATACAATATTACAGTTTTTAGGTACCATTGAATACAAAGTGCAAAGGGAGACCCTGAAAGGTCTGAAATTATATTTTGGAGGGCGGGGCCCTTGTAGTACAGGCTTCTCCTGCTAGATGTGTGTCCTGGGAACCCATCCGCATCCGTCGACCCGTTGGCGTGGTGGTGTTGTGAGAAGACCGCGCTCAGCTTCGGAGGTTGTTTTTGGAGACTCCTTCAGCGTTTGCCCATTTCCTGACGGCGACTGATGAGTGCACTTGCCCACGCTGCGCTGAGTGTCCAGCAGTTTGGGGCCAGAGCGGCACGGCCCCGCCCCCTCACCCCTTCCCCCTGTCCACCCGAGCTTGCCTTGAGTGACTTGGAACTGAGTGGTCCGCAGCACTGATAGACCCCTTTTAAAACTAAGCATGAGTAAGTGCCCGGAAACATGGTGTTAGTAACTATCAAAGGAAGCTTTTTAAAGGTTGTATCTGTCCTACCAATTTACATTCTGTTGACATTGATGAAAGATGCTGAAAAAATTTTCCCAATAGATGCTAAAAATTGCCCTGGGTGACCGAGTTAAAGACGAGACTGGCGATGAGGAGGATGCCGGACACAACGAGGTGGAGAGCGGGCGTGAGGAGGCGCTGTCTCAGCACAGTGATGGCGTCGTGGAGTACGGGCTGCAGCAGCCCCAGCCAGGTACTGCCCCGGAGGCAGGCGGGGCCCCCTCGGGTGACGGGGCAACTCCCCTGGTTCCGAGGACTTGCTTTCTCCTTCACCTCTAGACGTAGCCGGTGTGCACGGTTCTGTTTGCCTGGGCCCGGAACAAGCAACGGAACTCCCTCTGCGCCCAGTAGCTCTCCCCTGCCCTCGATGAAACCGCTGTCTTAGACTTGGGGTCTTCTCTTGTCCCTGTTTTTAAACTTGAACAGCTAATACGTCACTTGCCTAAACGTACTGTTGTGTCATGTTCTTAAAACACTGACATAGATGCTGTTTTCAGTTAGCATTGTCCTAGAAATGTGTTTTTCTGTTGGAACTTACAGATCTGCGTTCACCACTGCGTCACTGAGTTCCATCTATACCAGTGTCTGTACAAGTATGAGTGTATATGAATGTGTATATATGTCACTGTTTCGCCTATTTATGTTGACACAGATCCACTTCATTCACTTTCATTACTGTGTCACTGAGTTCAAATGTATGTGGATACATGGGCGAGTGTGTGTGTGTGTGCATGTGCGTGTTCGTGCACATATGCACGTGTATCATGTATATGTCCCTAACCATTTTCCCTGCTGCTGGACATACAGGTCGTTTCCAGTTTTCTTTCATATAAAAAACTGTGCGGTGAACAGCTCGTACTGTGTGCAGGAGTTTCACCGCCGTCAGTTCTGGTAGAATGGCTAGATCGCAGGGCTGTGTTTTTTCCACATTGCCATCTTGCTGCCAGAGTGACTGCTCCCGTTTATATCCCTGCCAGCAGTTTCAGACCGACCGCCCCTTGCAGATACTTCCTCTGCTTTGATCCCCAATGTTCAAATCCACGTAATTATCCTGTCTTCCATCCATGAAAACCATGTGTTTTCATTTAGCTGTATCTTTGGTCACCCACTGTTTCTTTAGAAAAGTTTTTTTCTCATCCAGAGCGTCTTAACTCTTTTTGGTGTGTTTCCCCACCTCCAAGAATGTTTCCCTCTCGACGACTTCATCTCTCTTGCCTCCAGATGACTCAGCTCATCTCCAGGCAGCTCCCCGGAACGGCCATGTTCCCCTGACTCTACACGTACACAGGTGTCCTACTATGAAACACACTGTTAAAATGTAAGGAGAAAATACGTCATGGACATCTGTCATTGAAAAGACAATGGAGCCGGTTTTTAAAAATATCCTCTTAGGCCAGGCTTGGTAGCTCGGCCTGTAATCCCAGCACTGTGGGAGGCCAAGGCGAGTGGATTGCCTGAGCCTGTGGGCTTGTGACCAGCCCGGGCAACTTGGTGAGACCTCATCTCTACAATAAGTCAAAAATTAGCCGGGCATGGTAGTGCGCACCTGTAGTTCTGGCTAGTTGGAAGGCTGAGGCGGAAGCATCGCCGGAGCCCAGGAGGTTGAGGCTGCAGTGAGCTGTGATTGTGCCACTGCGCTCCAGCTTGGCTGACAGAGTGAGACCTCCGACTCACACAGTTGGAGGGAAGTGGTGTGTGAGCTCCTGGTCAGGGGGATCCGGAGGACTGGGTTCCGAGTGGGAGGAGCCAGGCTGCTCCTGAGGAGCTGTGCTTGGCGCACAGTGCCCATGGCGCTCAGAGGTGTGCCCGTCTCGTCCACTGCCGCGGGACCTGGCGGCCAGAATGGCGGCTGCACTGCCTGGCTCGGCTGCCTTCCTGCCCCTCGCGTTCTGTCTCCGAGCTCCTCCGTGAGGTTCTGTAAGGCCCTGTGCACAGCAGGCCCTCTGTGTGCTGAGTGTGAGGCCGGGTGCAGTGCAGACTTGAGTGGCTTCTGGAGACACGAATGCACATTTGTGTGCACTTGGTTGTTTGTGTGCACTTGGTCGTTTACTTGTGAGGCTTCACATACGCTTGCAAATTACTCACAGGTAGGAGTGTGTGGAGCATGTTCCCGCCTCAGTCTCCTTGGACTGATACCATCCAGCTGTGTGGTTTCCCCAGTGACCTTTCTTGCTGCCGGGAACCGATGGTGCACATCTCTCTGTGTTGCAGGACTTCACACCCGCAGAAAGCCACCCCGCAGGTCCCACTCGCTGTCTCCATCTCCTGTTAGCAGACGCAGACCATTCCGTACGGAGAGAAGAAGGCAGCGCCGGCCAAAGGAAGCAGACACCCGCCACTTCCGTGCCAAGGTGCTTCTCTTGGGCAGCAGGTCTTGCTGTCCCCACAGCCGCAGCCATGTTGGTGCATGTGCTGCTGGCGGAAGGCTTCAGATGCAGTCAGTGTTCTTGAGCCTGGTGGGTGGCAGAGCTGGGTGACAGCCTGTGTCCTTCGCAGGGATCGTAGCATGACACCAGTCTCCTAAGACAGTAACCTGGTCAGACCTAGTCCAGTGTCCCAGCAGGTCCAGAAAGAGGAGGTCTGTGTGGGTTGTAGGTCGATGACGTGTGACAGGCCACTGGCCCCGCAGAGATGAGAGGGTTCCTGAGATAGCGAGAGGAGGCAGCAGGATTCGGCAGGGAGGCAGTGTGACCCCCTGGACGACTTGCCTGGGCAGCAGGGTTCTGCAGTGGAGCTTGAATTCAGAACAGGATTTGTAATGGCGAGAAACAGAAACTAATTCAGATGTCTTGGCAGTAGTTGTAACTCAACACATGACTGCCACTTGGGAGCAGTAAACACAGAAACTTAGGAATAAAGAAGGCGGCCGAGCACGGTGGGGCTCAAGCCTGTAATCCCAGCACTTTGGGAGCCGAGGTGAGAGGATTGCCTGAGCCTGTGGGCTCGAGACCCGCCTGGGCAACTTGGCGAGAAGTCTCTACAGTAAGTGAAAAAACTAGCCGGGTGTGGTAGCGCGCGCCTGTAGTTCCAGCTACTTGGAAGGCTGAGGCAGAAGGATCGCTGGAGCCCAGCAGGTCGGGGTTGCAGTGGCCGGGAGCAGCCACTGTACTCCAGTCTGGGCGATAGAGTGAGACTCCAACTCAAAAAAAAAAAAAAAAAAAAGAATCTCATTTCCCAAGAATGTATTCTTTCCAAGTGATAAACTGATAGTGTTGCTTTGAATTTTAAACATCCACAGTATTTATCTTCAGAGATGAGTAGTTATTAGAGATTGTTAAACATGGTGATATAAAACATTTTCTAGGTGCCCATCATACTCAGTGATCCATCACAGAAACAAAGAACTGAGTAGCACATGTTCTCACTCATAAGTGAACCCTGAACATTTATCATAAAACTACATGAAGGGGATTGGCAGTAGCAGGTCACTGTTAGGGGATGGGGGGCACATAACACTAATAAGGGAACCTGATCCCAAACCAGGCAAAGTGGGGACCACTGGGAAGCCCAAACGTCACCTATACAATGACCATTTATGTACCTAACCCTGAATTGTACCCCACGTCTTTAAAATAAAAAAGAAAATAAAAAATGTTTTCTTTTTTTTTTTTTTGAGTTAAGTCTCACTCTGTCGCCCAGACTGGAGTGCGGTGGCCGCTCCCGGCCACCACAGCCTCGACCTGCTGGGCTCCAGCGATCCTTCTGCCTCAGCCTTCCAAGGAGCTGGAACTCCTTGGAAGGCACGCGCTACCACGCCCGGCTCATTTTTGATTATTGTAGAGATGAGGTCTCGCCAAGTTGCCCAGGCGGGTCTCGAACCCGTGGGCTCAGGCAATTCACTCACCTTGGCCTCACAAAGTGCGGGATTACAGGCTGAGCCACTGAGACCGGCTGAAAAAATATTTTCTATTGTCATCATTGAATAACAGCTCTTTCCACCTTATGCAGGCCTAATATACAAAAATAAGATATTCTACACAGATGTGTACTTTCATAACAAGCACACATTAGCTCAAAATAAATATAGCTTAAGGATTACATATCTCCTCAAAGATTCTCTGTCATTCATTGATCTATCACTCATTGAGTAATTCCTAGTGAGTGCCAATCATTGAGCACTTCAGCATTGAGATCAGGCCAGTCCTGAAGCTCTGTAAAATTTGAATTTGGTCAATATTTAAACAATATTAAAAACATTTAAGTAAAGTTGCAGCAAATATGACATATTTTGTCTGATGCTGACATTTAAGTAATTTCAAGAAATTTGTCTTCATGCAATTATAAAAATTTAAAAATGGCAAAACATAATTTGATCATTGCTACATTTCTTTTTCTTTCTTTTTTTTTTAGTTAAGAAAGGTAAATTTATTGGAGAAGATACATTGTGAAGGGCATAATGAGCAGGACAGCAGATGAGTGTCTGCTGTCTGCTCCCTGCTACATTTCAAGTGAAAAAAATCTCAAATAACTATTCAAAGAGGTGACATGTGATTAATAAATCTTGGCAATTAATGTTTAAATTTTTGGTATTAACATTCTGTATTACTAATACATGATTTCTTTCCTATTTCTCTGTCTTTTTTTTGTTTTAGTCTAAATGAAAGCATACACATAATAAAACTAGAATATCATAACTAAGATCTCGATTTATTTAAAAAACAAAGTCATTTGGAGTTGCAAGAATTATATTATCAAAAGACAAAGTGGGAACAAAGCAAAAAAGAGAAAACTTAGGTCAGAATAGTGCAAGCATGCCAAAGTTCATATACAGCTATGGATGGGTAACTGATCTTGATTACCTAATACATTGCTTAATCTCATTGCTCATGTCTCCTTAGTATGAAGAAACAATAATCATTTTGCTCTTCTTGTCAATATATTTATTCATTCACTAAGCAAATATCTATTGAGCACCTACCAAGTGCTACATACTGTTGTACCTACAGATCTGACTGGTATTTGTGCTTTTGTTTTTTTAATGTGGGAGCAGAAATAGCAAAGATAACAAAGTTTGTTGATTTAAAGTTGCTTCAAAGAATTACAAATAGCAAACAGCATATATTAAGACAAGTTCAGGAAACAG
>CAUYQG010031290.1:0-2500 GCA_963574415.1 Tarsius wallacei | reverse complement strand
TGTGATGAAAGAATAGGCCCTACTTCAAGAAAAGATAGGCACAATTAAATGATTTTTAACAATTCTTCATCTTTATTCCTGCTTCTAGTATCTCTGCAATAATTGCACTACTACACATTACAATTCCTTTTTATTTAAAAAAATGCTTTTTGTTTGTTTATCTTTCTCTACGGTAGCAAAACCTCTACTATCAGGAGTAAAGATGCTTATGTTCCAGTCCCATTCTACTACAGAAGAGCTGTAATGCTTTGGGCAAATCATCTCTGAGGTCTCAAAGACTAATCTCATCTAATCTCTCAAATCTCTGTACCCCTAAGTTTCTTTGAATCTGAACGCTTAATGCTGTGGATAATAATTTTTCTTAAAAGGAAAACTTACTTTTTCTCTACAGATTTTTAATGCAGGGAATACATGAAATATAAATAAAGAACACAATATAAAAATAATGGATTGTATACACGAATATATGCATACATAATATTTAAAAATAAGTACACAATTTCATATAGTGGTAAAGACCTCAAGCCCCATTGAACAATAGAAACAGTACTTAGACATCGAGGTTAGGTGAGCTAAATTCTCACCTTGATACCATCATTAACTTGCCTCATTGACCATCAGCAAATCCTTGAGCCAATCAAAGCTTCAGTTTCTATTCTGACAAGAGTGTCTTTAATGATGCTACATCCTTGATTCCACTAATTCATAAAAACTGCATTAACCTTTTTGAATGTTTCCATTTATTGCAAAATTTTCTATAGTTCTCCATCTATGTTATTTACTAACTAGTTAAGCAATCCTTCAACTTGTCTTCAAAAAGAAACTTAACATGGCCATTATATGGCACAAGTAAGAAAGTAAAAGTTTTTAAAAAATGTGAAAAAATGTTTGGGGATCAGAACAGACACATTATTAACTGTGATATATTTCCTAGAGGTTAGCAACAAATTTAATGCTAAGCTGTCTAACAGCTCATATTAAGAGAAAATTGTAATCAAATTACAAGGTTTATTATGTAAGATGAATGGAAATAAGTTGTTCACAAACAGAACTATTACAAGCAGTAAAATCTGAGTTATATTTTTTCTCCCACGGGCCCTTAGGTAGCAAATACTGGAAAAGATTCTGAACAACATTCCCTACAACACTGTGACAAAAAAGTAGCAAATGACATATTTTCTAAAATTATCATTTCCCTAAATTTAGGCTACAGGTGTTAAGCCATTTTATATGGATCCAATATAGCTGTGGTACAGTTATGAAGCAATCAGCAGTAACTGTGTACTTAATTAATTAAGGTTAGATTTTAGAGGATTTTTTAAGGTGACTCCTTTAGGAGTATTCTGCATGCATATTCTGCATGCAATCCTCCATAGTCACTCTCAGACAAGTTTTTGATAGGTATTGAGCCAAAGTGAGCTGAATCTTGTCTCCTCAAAGGTTGCAATAGTTCATTTCTTCTAGGCCAGTTTGAGCATGCATCAGAATTACCTGCAGGGTACTTGCTGAGCTCCCAGCCCAGGATTTCTGATTCAGTAAGTCTAGGGAGTGGCCTGAGAATTTGCATTTCTAACAAGTGTCCAGGTGATGCTGTTGCCGCTGGTCCAGGACTCACACTTTAGAGATTCACTCTTCTAGGTCATCAGTTAAGTACAGATCCAAAGACTTTAACAAATACCCTGGGTGTAAGAGACAACATCTTCCTAAGGAAAGAAAGATGCCCAACAAGGACAGTGAAAATGAAACAAAGCTAACCACCCAACAAAAAAATCATCCTGACTTATGCTCCTAGACAAATTAATTACAAAGCATGCCCTACGAAATTTAAATTAGATGATACTGAATAGCTTATAATTTCTAATCATTTAAAATGGGAAGGATTTACTGGAAAGTTTCCTTTGGTATAAGAAATTATTTTTTCTGGTATTAATTATATAGCTACCTATTAAGATCACTTCTAGCTTGTGATAATTAATATGATGCCACCTTCATATAAAAAGACTGTTAATACATCTCAAAAATCATTCATCATGACCAAGTAGGCTTCATCTCTGGGATGCAAGGCTGGTTCAACATTCGTAAAACCATAAATGTAATTAAATATATCAACAGATGTCAAAACAAAAACCACATGATTATATCGTTAGATGCAGAAAAAGTTTTTGATAAAATCCAGCACCCCTTCTTGATTAAAAACCCTCGAACATCTAGGCATATGAGGAACATACCTCAACATAATAAAAGCCATCTATGAGAAACCCACAGCCAGCATACTCCTAAATGGACAAAAATTGGAACCATTTCCCCTGAAAACTGGTATGAGACAAGGATGCCCACTCTCACCCCTCCTGTTCAATATAGTATTGGAAGTCCTGGCTAGAGCAATCAGAGAAGAGAAGACAATCAGGGGTATTCAAATAAATAAAGAGGAAGTCAAGTTATCTCTCTTTGCAGATGACATGATTGTATACCTTGAAAACCCAAGAGAATCTGTCAAAAA
>CAUYQG010031288.1:0-11651 GCA_963574415.1 Tarsius wallacei | reverse complement strand
CCCAGGAACTGAGAGCCCAGCATGACCTTTTGATTGAGCCACATTATGTAAAACTGGTTTTAGTTATTTTGTTTAAGTTCCATTGTCTGTGTTAGGAAGAAGCAAAGGAATAGATTGTTTATCAATAGGAAAGTTATTCATAGGTAAACTAAGTGGAATAAAATAAAATATAGATTACAATTGATAGAATGGTATAATATTTATAGAAATTGTATTAATACTTCTAAGGGACACTAGTCTAGCATATGAACAGAAAGACAAGTTTGGTTTTCTGTTCAAGTAGAAGACATCTGAGTCTGGATGTGCAAATTTTGGGGATAAAAACCCTCTGTACTTTTCAAGAAACGGCTTCTGCTCAATCCGTTGAACAGTTGTCCATTCTCTTTCTTTCTCTTTATATCTATCCCTCCATCTTTCTCTCTATATCTATCCCTCCTACAGAATCGGCTTCTGTACTAGACAGGAGTCCAGTCTCTTTGTTTCTCCAGAATAATCGCCGATGCCACCACACCTCCCAGGGACCCTCTAAATCTCTCCACAGGGGCTGGCCTCCCACACTCTTCACCTGTAGTATTCACTTGGTCCACTTTATGGGCTTCTTTCTTGGTCCAGTTAGCTGGCTGTACTGATATACCTGCTGAGGCTGTAGCTCAAGGAACTCATGTTCTGATTGTGTCATTTACTCTGTATCATCTGTCTTTTATGCCCAGACCTTGAGTTTGAGATTCTCATAATAAGTCAAACTCATTCACACAAGTCATTATGATCTATGGCTCAACAGGCATCCAAGCACAAGTGACATCAAGTATCTGGCCACCAAATACCACTCTGTCTTCTTGAATATGTAAGTGAGATTTATTTTAAATAGTTTCAGCCTGTTTTTAATAGGTGCAATATCCCTGGAGTCAGGCATAGATTAGCAGTTCAATAATTGTTTAATGGACTTAGTAGCTGTCTGTGTGTGCCTTGCATTTTAGGTACTCCATGAACTTCTCCAATATTTGTCTTAACTATGCACATCTATTATTATAATGTTAATTAGTAAATAAGAATATTGAGAACAAAAAATTGTTATTAAGCCAAAATTACACATAAGCAATGTCAAACACAGCATTATATGACATTCCTATGGATGTTTTGCCAGTCTCGAGTGAATGGGTAGCAAGCTCAAAATCTTGACTGGTATAAATGGAAGTACAAGATTCCATTGTAAATTCTCTTCTGTTCTCTTTTTGTTTCCACAAAAGCCTCTCCTGGCTAACCTCTGCATACTCTGTAACTTCACCCAATTTGATATTGAAATTCTGTAGGGCACATATTGAATATTAGTAAATATTTTTACTATCCAAACTTGACATAACAATCAGCCAGATGCAAAAAATGTAATAAATGTTAAGTGGACTTTCTAGTTACAAAAGAAATGAAGTCTAGATCTTTAATGTTTTATGTAAAATATTTGTTTTGACCATAATAGATCTTGAATATGGACCCATTTATATGTACATATTACTTTAATTCCTATATACACACACATTTTGAGATTATTCATATCACATTAGACTACTCTTGATTGGAGTGTATTTCGTTTTTCTAAATTGTTGCCATATAATGTTTCTACAGAATTTGAAAACCTCACTAATCTTAAAATTCTTATTGAACTATTGATTTCAATGTGGAGTTTATTTGAATGGAATGTGCATGATCAATATGTATAGCAAAACATGTCTTTTCTTTCAGTCCCATAGGTCTATTAAAGATGAAAAACAATTTGCAATATATATATGTAATATATTCATGCAGAATTTTTTCTAGATAGAAAGTATGAAAGATGAAAACCCCTGCCCTGTGGTCTTAAAAGAGTATTTGCTGCTCTTATGAACAATTCAAGTACAACTGCATTGCAAAATTAATGAGCCCAGAAAATGGGCCTTGCTTAGTTTTCCACTCTTTGACTTCTAAAATTACACTTGTTCCTATAGCTAACATTAAAAGCACTACATTAAATTTATATATAACCTAGCTTTGTCTTCTGATCTACTCAAAGCTGATTAAAATCTTCTAATGATAATCATAACTGACTTTTTGTAGTTAGTTATAAGAAAAACAAAACAGCAATTTAAAAATAAATTAATCTGGAAACTACAAGCCTCAGAAATGGCTTTGGGAATGAGTGAGAGTATAATTTTGACTTTTGAAAACACAGGCACTATGATTTGTAAAGTTATTTCAGTGCTGTTGCTATTTTTTTGGATCTAAGCATGAGGCACAATCGCCTTAATACCAGTAGAAGTACAAAACATAAAGTTGGAACTCTGGCCATTTTATGAGAATATTTATCTTGGAATTGACACTTGGATGTTCTGAACTGTTGGATATTTTGTACTAAAAATATATTACAGAGGATTGAGCTTTGCATTTCTGTCATTGCATCTTGTAATATTGTTGGCACACAGGTGAAATCAGAAGCAGCAAAAACCACTGATGGGGAAAGCACAAATGAAGCAGTGTTGAGGAAAACAACCTCTTGCCAGAAAAGAGAAGTTTAAAGGAGACATTGGTTGTGAACACAGATATCAATTTCTGTTCACCATGCAGAGCTTGCACAATATGGCAGTATCAAACAAACAGAAATATATGTGCTTACGTGCATACAAGCACATATATTTACATATACATATGTGTGTATAAATATTACTATATGTGTACACACACCTATAGAAAAAGTCCACTATTCTTAGTTGAATATTGACAAATAAAAAAATCATTTCAGCTAACTCATACCTTAATATAAAAAACTTTGAGATAACCATATGCATAAGAGAAACTGGGATAATAGATTTTTTTTAAGTGGGACTAGATTTGTCTAGAACCTTCTTTTTTTTATCATCAGACAACATTTGATTCTAACTTGTACAATCCGTTTGCTCAGGATTCTCCTCGGCAAAAACAAAACAAAACAAACAAACAAATCAAGTAAATTATGAGAAAAGTTTTAATGCCTAAGATTATTGTAAAGTATCATATTCTTTAGATTATATTTTAATAACAGAAATTACCATTACCTCATGTTAACAGATTAAATTGGAGATTTTATTTAGCATGGTGGAACTGCAAAGGGAAATTATTTTCAAGTTATGGGAATAAATTTGGCCCTCTCCACCTCTATAAATAGCAAGTTTCATGCAGGCACTCAGACAACAGTCTTATTATTGAATGTCCCAAAGCACTCTCTAATTATCCGGTCTTAATATTCCTTAATGAACGAGACTTCCTCTGAACATTTTACTAATTAATACTTAATAGCTAATAACTGAAGATAAGTTATCATAAAACATGCTTGATCAGATATTATTTTGAACTGCATTCTTTGTACTTGGTAACATTTATTCACAAACATATAATATGGTATAGAGTAGTGGTTAAAGCATGAAGTTTCATTTCAGACAAACTTGGGTTTAAGTAAACACTTTGTAACAAACTGACAACTGGAGATTATTTTGAACATTTGCTTTGTGCCTGTAAAACAAGGAGGGTATCATATAAATTGAAATAAGTAAAGGACATAGTATAGTTACTCATGTATAGTAAATGATTAACATATATAGGATATTGCAAATGAAAAATATAATAATGTGGTGACAATTGGATTATATACAGGGCAATTTATCCTTCCTCAAACTCCAGAGTCTCAAAATGGTACTTCAAATGTTTTTTAAGATAAAAGTGAATTTATATAAACTTTAGCTTTTAAATTTATAAAAGGCTTGAATAAGATTCTTAGATATCATGAATGGTATAAGTAATTAAATTAGAAAGATTTATTTACTGGGTGAGGCATAATAGTACTTGCTTTTACTTAAAAATATTACCTGTTTAGAAATAGGAAGTCTTTGATGAATTATTAATCTGTTATTTAATATTTATTATTATTCCTTTCTTCTTAGAAGACAGTCCAGGTTTTATTTAAAAAGCCATCATCACAATTAAACAATATAGGCCTAAGTGATAGGATTAAGTATTAAAGGATATGAGTTCAATAACATTGTCCTTCAGCATATTGTCCTAGTTTTAGTTCAAATAACAAGCTTTCTTTGGCTTGTGCACATGCCAAACTGCTTTGCTAAATTCCTAGCTTCATTTATTCTCCTCATTAAAAGGATAGAAATTAAATGCTTGTTGACTAAATGCTAATCCAACATGTTTCCCACAGTTGTCAATTTCTAAGTAGATAATAATTAGGCAGCATCTTAACTGCACATGTTTAGACTGACCTCAGAACATTTCTTATGCATTTGTTGAGATAATAAGACAAATCAACAATGTCTTCATCAAACTTGAACTATAAATCATTTATATTCACAATCTGAGACAGCAATTTGTGACTGACATTTCCATGTCTTTGAGGACCAAGGCTCTGTTCATATGGTTGCATTGCCAACATCAAATTGTGACTTAGATCTTGTGTTTAAAATTATCCCTTCAACTCCCATTTCTAAGTTTATCTTCTATTTAGCATGATTTGGAGAGTACATGTATCAGTTTTGGTCATATTCATTTGCAAGGTCATAACTATCTGTGTGGGAGCCTGGGAAATTTTATATTGCCTAGATGGTTACACACTCAACTAAAATGTCTCTTATGATAGACAAGGTGACCAGTTGTAGAGAAAAAAAAACAAAACTGACTTTGCCTTAGTGGTTTTCTCTTCTGATTGTCCAAGTAAGGGTCCAATTAGGTTTGTCTTCCACTGTGTAATAGTGCAGTTCTGAAGACCCCATAGCAATTTCCAATACCTGTATTTCTAGTATTACAGCTATATCAATTATGTGATTCAAATATCACCATTCTAACAACTCTGGTGACAGACTCTACCCTAGACTCTTACACCAAACATCTTGAATTTTTTTTTTTTTTGCTTGTGCACACACATTTTACTTTATTTTATTTTATTTTTTCGATGGAAATTAAATCTTTATTTTTTATTCAGTGGTTTACCCTGATAAAAGATAAAGTCTGAAAGTTGGGTGAATGATGATTATTATGCACCACAGCAGCAGATATTAAACTTACACTCCTCAATACACACAATCACATTTCAGTGTGATCATTTACGTTAGCTCTGGGAACACCATGATCTATTTGTCTTCACCATTGAAGCAACCACAAAAACCACTCTCCTAGGCCTTTTTTTTCTTCTTCTTCTTCTTCTTTATTTTAAAAATGTGGGTTACAATTCAGGGTTAGGTATACAAATGTTCATTTTGCAGGTACCCTCGTTTATGAGGTATACCCCTCCCTCCCCCGGAAGTTTCCCACTACTGCCAATTCCTTTCTTATACTATTATGATAATTGTTCAAGGTAGTGTAGGAGTGAGAACATATGGTACTCTGTTCTTTGTTTCTGTGATAGGCCTGACTGGGCCAGCCCCTGCAAGTACATATCTGGGGAAGAGACTGTTCTTCACCTCCCCACTGGAGGGGATCCCCCTGACCATCTTGAATTCTTATGAGCCTGCATAGCCCTAAACATACTTAGGATGATTGAAATATTTGATTATTCAAGATTGGATAGATATCAATATCTTTAATTTTCTGACAAGGCCATACTTTCAGTGAAACTTAAGTCACTTGCTATATAGCCCATCTCATCCCATAAGGACATCTGCTTCCTAGCCTCCCCATAACCCAAGTCAGAAACTGGAGAGTACACATACATTTCTCTGTTTTTTAGATCACATAAAATGAATCACAAAATTAAGCTATCGTTCCTCTGTAGATATTTATGCCTGAGTATCCTCAGATTCATGTTTCTCAAGAGATGATTCCCTCCCCTTACTTTGGCTTCCTGGTCTCTATTTCAGCAGCACTGTATCATCTCTCTAGGAGACTGCCTTGAATGTACACTTAAATATTAAAATAGTTTCCCATCAGCTACACAGTGAAAGAAGTATCTCCAACTCCTTATTATGTTACAGAAGGAAGTCATGTTTTTTATTCACCTGTCATTTCTAGTGTCTCCATCTTTAGGCAAACCTTTTTTCGCTGCCTGTGTTTTCCTCATCATGCTGTGTTTGCTCAAGCCTACATTCCTTTGAATGTATCCCCTGGCAAAGTCCTGACAAAATATCGAGCAGAGCAGAATGATTCTTCCACAGAAGTTTTTCGAATATCTACCTATACCTCAATTCTCCCCTGTTCGACTATCTCTAGGCACTGCCTTTATTCCCATGGCAACACTGTAGTTTTGAACATTGCAGAATTTATCATATTTTATTGCAATAATCCCTTCTAAAACTCACTTGCATGGGAGAAAAAGTGTGTGTGTGTGTGTGTGTGTGTGTGTGTGTGTGTGTGTGTGTCCTACTCTTTACAGTAGCCCTGTCTGGTATATAAGGTATAGTCTGTATATAATACATATGTGTATGATACTATATTTTGCTTGAGAGTTTTTTAGTTTGATTGTGATGAAAAATAGTTTTTATTGTCTTCTTGCCCTTGTAAAACATTTCTACTTGTATCTAAATATTACCTTCAATATTGGTATAATTTTAGTGACTTACTTTTAAATAAATGGTTTATAATACAACTCTGGTTTCTTGGTTTTATAAACCATAGAAAAATAGGAGTGAAAACATAATGATAATTTTGATTGGTTTACAAAATAAAATACATTTTAAAGTATTTAATTTGATACTTTAAAATTCCAGGTGATTTTAAAAATTATTCAATGGATCTTAGTGAGCTTTTGTGATTTTAGTATGACCCAGGGGGCATTTACTCATAAGTATTAATAAGTACTCTGCTTTCAGTCAAGGAAATCTGAAGAATCTCATGGGGCAGCAGGGACATATTATGTTTCTCTAAGCCAAGAAAATGAACAAATCAATTTGCATTTTGAAATCCACAGAGAACAAAAACTGCTAGTTAGATTATTGTGAATTCCTCTAGGAACAGTAGGTTGAAGTATTCCTTGCAGTATCATATGGTGACATTTTTATTATCAGAAACAATTTTTGCATGTACAAATAAAAATATGCTCTATGCTACTGCATTCTCATTGTGAGCATATACTTAGAAAATGGATTCATATTGTTACCCTTGAGTCTTTATTGCTTACCATAGACTGCTTGCCATGGATGAGTCCTAAAGGTTATAGATACTTTTGTTGCTACTTACATAATGTTCAGATGATATGAATGTATAAGACTAATTAAGAAAGTCCTTTATTTCATAACTCCAGACACATTCATGAGAAATCTGTTTTAGAGTTGGCAAGAGTGCGTCTACAGGTGTAATTTAACTTAAATATCTCAAATGAAAATTATTTTAATGGGATATCATGTAGTAAGCTAACTATCAGTAAATTGTCAAGTAATAATGAAAAAGCAATGTGTTCTGTGCAAATTTAACTTATTAACTAAGCCAGGCACATTAAATCATTACATAGTAAAAATAATGAAACAATTTTGCTGCTTGCCTTATGTTTTGTTTCCAAAGTCTTGTTTCAGAGAAATAATAAGACCAACCATCTCTATAACATTTTTCAACCAATGAAGCACCTTTATTCTGCCTTATATTTTCACACAGTCCTGAGTAGGTGAGTCATGTATGCTTATTACCCACATTTTACAGATGAGGAAATAGATCCCAAAGTATTAAATGATTTGCCAAAGGTTATGAAACCAATGTAATTTGTAATAAAAAAAAATCCTCTAAGGATATTATTGCTGGTATAGTTAATTTGTGTTCTACTCTTCTTTCCAATATGAAATTATTATATTTAGTAATTACCGCTTTAGCTTTTGATAACATATTTTCCTACCTATATTTTTCTCTTGTGTCTTCAACTTATTCTTTTCCACCTATTTCTCTGGAAATCATGTTTAGTCATTCTTGTGGTGAAACACATCTTCACTCTGATTTTTAAAGTCAAATAATAACCTCAATCTCCGTACCAAAGTTACAAAGAAAGCAAAAAAATAATAATAATAATAATAATAAAGAAAAAATAATCTCCAACACCTCTGCTTGTTAACTTTCCGTTTTCATTTTATAGTCTCCTACTCTTTTTCTTACTTATTGCTAAACCAAACATCCTCTGTCATCTCTACATATAATTTATGATTGGCAAATTTTACTTCCTGATCAAGCTTAACATTTGATCTGCCTTGATCACTGTAATACTGTAAAGGCCACAGATACTTTCATTATTACTACTATGCTTTTGATTCTTTCTACATAAATTTCATTTGTCACATTCCTATACATTATTTCCAAGACTCTTTTTAGTTTATCTTCTATTCTCTTGCTTAGCCTAGTCTTTATGCTGTGGAGACACCATTATGCCAATTACTGGACAGACACAAATTTATAATTGCCTAATTGCATTGCAGAATACTTACTGCCATCTTCCCACATTTAACTTTTCTAAATAAGGTCTAAAAATGACTAATTGAAATTACTGCATGTTCTCTGCTTTGTGTTTGTTCTTGCCTCTCTTTGTTTCCTTTTCTTAGTAGCGTGGATATCTTCCCTGTCACTCATATAATAGTACAAATAATTCTTACAACTGCCTATTCTCAACCTTCCAATATTCAATTGCTAATAAATACCCTTGGTTTTTGTCCTCCTACATCATCTTCCCTCTCCTTACTACTGATCACTATACTGGATTTGTTCATCATCTAAATATACCTAACACCATAAACAAAGATATATCATGGATTTGCAGCAAATTGGATGAAGCTGGAGGCAATCATACTTAGTGATCTATCACAGAAGCAAATAATCAAATGCCACATGCTCTCACTCATAATTGAAACCCGAACATGTATCACAATAGTACAAAGAAAGGATCAGCAGTCGTGGGACATTGCCAGGGGAGGGAGGGAAGAGTGGCACACAACAACACAAAGGTTACCTCGTCCTAAACCAGAAGAAGTGAGGATCAGTTGGCAACCCAAATTTCACTTCTGTACCTAACCCTAACTGTACCCCATAATATCATAATAAAAAAAATTTTAAAAAAATGTAGAGATGATTTCTATATTGCCCAGGCTGCTCTTGAACTTCTAGTCTCAAGTAATCCTCCCACCTCTATCTCTTAAAGTGCTAGGATTATAGGTATGAGTCACTGAACACAGTCTCTATGATAAAAATTAATTACTTTCACACATTAAGTAAATTTTTGAAACTTTTATTATTTACTAGTCTCATAATTGTAGCCAAAGAGAAAGTGAAGTTGGCTTGGCTGGAATTGCTCCTCATGATCACTGAGATATAATCTGATTTTTATTTTCTAGTGTTTCATTCACTTAGCCATTTTGACACAGGAGAACTCTATATACACCTTATTTAGAGAAAAGCTGTCTATATTTCTTGTACAAAACAGACAAGAATCCAGAACTCACTCAATATTTCAGGTAATTTGATAATCATTAAATATAAATGGCCAAAAAATAAATAAACCCTTTTTCAATAAATTCTCCAAATATAGGGAAGGAAATTTTATTATTTTAAGAAGTGATATGTACTAACAACAAAAGGTTATTAAATTAATATAACTTCTTAATTTTAATATCTCTGTGGTGTTTCAGATAACTTTATATATGTCTTCTCTGGACAGTAAGGGTAGCAACTATTCACTATATAAATATTTATAATATGTATAGTCTGTATTTATTTGTTATGTAATTACCTTCACATGTGTAATTAGTGTTATCCTTTTGAAAATTATATTAGATAGACATGGTTATGTTATTTATTATTTAGTAGAGAGAGCAGAGCTAAAATTATTTAGTAAGTTATCAAATATAAAAATGTTGATAAATTAATGAACCAGAGCTAGAGCCAGATTTTCAGACTAAATCTGAGTCTTTCATTGAAACCAAGAGTTAGAAAAAAGAATTCCCACAAACAATGATTACTTTTTCTCACTTTTTAACACTAGGGTTTCTCCTTCCTTCACATTCCCATTGCAATAGGATAATTTGTTATCATTGTAGCATCTTTTAAATTATTAGGATTGTTCTTTGTCTCACTAAGGTAGTTTGAAATAAGCCAATGTAAACTAAAGTTCTAACTCCATCCTCATGAGAATACGAAGGCAGTGGTAATCAGGGTTAAGTAACATTAATCAGCAATCTAGTAAATCTATAGTTTTTGTTTTTAAGAGCAATGACTAAAGAAATTTTACTTACAGAAATTAAAATTTGAATATTAGTAAATCAAATGAAAAATGTCAGTATATCTTCTTAATGCTTTTCTCATATATTTTCCTCTAAGTCTTAGATGTACTACAAGGAAGCACACTTAGTCTTCTTGTATATCCATCAAATAGCACGTGTACTTACTTATTACTTCTAAATACACTATTTGATTTCTACGAGGAACAATTAAACACTTCAAGTAAGCTTTTCAAGTTAAAAACTATAGGCATTTAAAAAGGCAACAGGTGTTTTTCTGGTACGCAAATGCAACTAAGGACAAAAAGACAGTACAATTCATTTAACTATAAAGGATATGTTTGGCAATTACAGTGAATGCAGTGAATACGAAATTGAAAAATACATTCAGCAAAATTTATTTTCGAAATGCAGTCACCTTTTCTCAAATTGGAAAGATATTTTAAAACAGCAAAGAAGTAACTGTAAAAAAAAGTGAAAAAAAGAAAGAAATAGCCTTATATCTTGAATAGCGAGAGAGAGAGTCTGGGATTGGCAGTTCAATTATAAAGAATGCACAGATGGAATATTTTTAAGATATCAGATAAATAAAAGTTACATACATAATACTTTCAATAAAGCATAGTTTTGGAAATATAAATTAGGTACTTTCTCATCTCCATCAAAAATAACAGTAGGTTGGTCATGTGTTCTTCACTAACTTGTTAGTTAGTATAGGAACTTTTTAGGGATAAAGACAGAGAAAGAGAGCACATAGATGCATGAAAGTATATGAAAATAATAATACATGTGATTGAAAAAAAGCTATTTGGAAAAATGCTCATTCAGGTCCTTTGTTCATGTTTTAAAAGTAATGTTTAGTGTTTTGCTATTGAATTGTACAAGTTCCTTATATATTTTGATATTAACCTCTTATCAAATATATGGCTTGCAAATAATTCCTCCCATTTTTATTAATTGTTTATTTTGCTGTTCAGAAGCTTTTCAGTTTGATGTAGTCCTATTATTTTATTATTGTCTTTGTTTCTCATGCCTTTGGTGTCATATCAAAAATATATACATATATGACTAAAACCAAAACCAAGGAGATGTATCCCTTTATTTTTTCCAATAGTTTTACAGTTTCAGGTTTCATAATTAAGACTTTAATCTATTATGTGATATATATTTATATAATATATGTATGTGTTCGTTAAGTGAAAATATTTGTATCCAGCCATAAAAGAAGGAAAACTTGCCATTTATAAGAACATGAATGAAATTTGAAGACATTATGCTAAGTAAAATAAACTAGACACAGAAAAACAAATATTACATGATTTCATTTATATGTGGAATCTAAAAAGTTCAACTCATAGTGATAGAGAGTAAGAAGGTGGTTGCCAGGGGCTGGTTGGGGGGATAGAGAGATGTCTGCTAAAACAGCAACTTTCAATTATAAGATTAATAAGTTCTGGGGATGTAACA